>PVJS01042984.1:0-17261 GCA_004027185.1 Glis glis
TATTGTTTAAAGTGATGATTCTATCAAATCACTGTTCTGACTTAGGTTTACATATCATTGCATGATAGACCTAGTAGTTGGATGGTAGATTCAAAACCTGTGTAATTAATAGTTGTTTTTTTTTTTTTTACGGTACTGGGGATTGAACCCAGGGGCATTCTAGCTCCAAGGTACACACTCAGCCCTATTTTTTATTCTTTATTTGGAGATAGGGTCTTGCTGAGTTGCAGAGGGCCTCACTAAGTAGCTGAGGCTGGCTGTGAACCTGCGATCCTTCTATCTCAGCCTCCCAAGTACTGGGATTACAAGCATGCGCCACCACACCCGGCTGGTTTTTTTTTTTAAAGCTGTGGTTCTGAGGATTTATTGTTGAGTGTGTGTGTTTTGAGTTCATATACATAGGTCAGCAATTGCTGGATTGATTTCATATTATATAAATTCTGAATTGGTAAAAATAAAGTCATAGGGAAGAAAATCAGTCATGCTAGTAAATGTTTTTCATATATGTGTTAAATTGGAATCAGATATTATTTACAAAATCATTACCTCTAATAGTTGTGTAGTATATTTGGTATTTTACCCTCATTAACCTCAAATCCTTTTGGGATGCAGGGACAAAATAAATAGAATGTCATTTAGTGTTTGGAACTTTCGAGTGATTTTAAATAACCTATATTTCAAATGTAAATGAACTAAGGACAGTTATTTGGAGGAAGTTTAAGGAAATATTCATGTAATAAAATTTGGAGGAAGTTTAAAAGAATATTTCTGTAGTAAAATACAAATTGAGAATAGAAACAGAGAAGCAATGTGAGTGTAGTTGTGTAGAAAGTCATTATCTTTGTAGTATAATTCCCCGAAGATCAAAGGATCATATATTTAGCATGTAGGATGTAGGATCAGCTGTTCATGAAATGGACATCCTTTAAAGTTAAGAACTTTGTTAGTGTATTTTTAAAAACACGTATAGTCTTTTTCTTCTAGAGATAAATTTGGAGCTTTAGGGTTAAGAAATATGACTATAAACCATGTTTATGTAGTGTATTCTGTCCTTGTCATTGGTTCATAAATTTTAATGTGTTGACAGAGTGCATTACTTTTGCCACATATACAGTTTAGGGGTCTATACTTTTCCTTTGTGGGGGATGGTTGGCACAGTTTCCAAGGCATAACTTGGCCATTAAGTTGGTTCAATAAATTTTTTTTTTTTTTTTTGGCGGTACCAAGGATTGAACCCAGGGGCATTCTATCTCTGGGCTACACCCCCAGCCCTATTTTTTAATCATTATTTTGAAACAGGGTCTCACTAAGTTGGGGAGGGCCTCACTAAGTAGCTGAGGCTGGTTGCAAACCCGGATCCTCTGGTCTCAGCCTCCCAAGTACTGGGATTACAAGCATGCGCCACCACGCCCGGCTAGTAAATATTTTTTGAGTAAATAGTGTACTCGACTCTGTCTCAGCCTTTTATGTAATACTCAAAATAACCGAAGCACTAATTAACTAACATGAAGATATTACAGATCTTTATCTTCTCCAAGGGGAAAATATTAATGGAATTTAATAATAATATTATTTTTAAAACAAATTGTGTATTTGACACTGAAATGGTTTCTTCCTGAGATTTAAAATTAGGAAAATATTTTGTTACTGTTAATATTTTCTTTTCTTCTTTTGTAGGTATGGCCTCACAAGTCTTGGTCTACCCACCATATGTTTATCAAACTCAGTCAAGTGCCTTTTGTAGTGTGAAGAAACTCAAAGTAGAGCCAAGCAGTTGTGTTTTCCAGGAAAGAAACTATCCACGGACTTATGTGAATGGTAGAAACTTTGGAAATTCTCATCCTTCCACAAAGGGTAGTGTTTTTCAGACAAAGTTACCATTTACTAGACCTCGAGGGCAGAACCTTTCGTTGCAGACAAGTGCTGTTGTTTTGAAAAACACTGCTGGTGCTACCAAGGTTATAGCAGCTCAAGCCCAGCCAGCTCCAGTGGAGGCACCTCAGATCGGGGCGTGGCGAAACAGGCTACATTTCCTAGAAGGCCCCCAGCGATGTGGGTTGAAGCGCAAGAGTGAGGAGTTGGATAATCATAGCAGCGCAATGCAGATTGTTGATGAATTGTCCATACTTCCTGCAATGTTGCAAACCAACATGGGAAATCCTGTGACAGTTGTGACAACTACCACAGGTTCAAAACAGAATTGTACCACTGGGGAAGGTGACTATCAGTTAGTACAGCATGAAGTCTTGTGCTCCATGAAAAATACATATGAAGTCCTTGATTTTCTTGGTCGGGGCACTTTTGGCCAGGTAGTTAAATGCTGGAAAAGAGGGACAAATGAAATTGTAGCAATCAAAATTTTGAAGAATCACCCTTCTTATGCACGTCAAGGTCAAATAGAAGTGAGCATATTAGCAAGGCTCAGCACTGAAAATGCTGATGAATATAACTTTGTACGAGCTTATGAATGCTTTCAGCACCGTAACCACACTTGCTTAGTTTTCGAGATGCTGGAACAAAACTTGTATGATTTTCTGAAACAAAATAAGTTTAGCCCCCTGCCACTAAAAGTGATTCGGCCCATTCTTCAACAAGTGGCCACTGCACTGAAAAAATTGAAAAGTCTTGGTTTAATTCATGCTGACCTCAAACCGGAGAATATTATGTTGGTGGATCCTGTTCGGCAGCCATACAAGGTTAAAGTAATAGACTTTGGGTCGGCCAGTCATGTATCAAAAACTGTTTGTTCAACATATCTACAGTCTCGGTACTACAGGTAGGTAATAACTACTTTTTGGCTAAATGAAATAATTTTGTGTGTGTATTTGGTAGAGACAGCTTCAGTTAAATAAGGAAATTAAGATCAGTTTAGGTTTGAGGTTTTAGAAAGGTTTGAAAAATCGAGGAATAAAATCTGCCCAAGAAGGATAGAAATCTCCACTAGTTCCATACTTAAAACATTTGGCTATTTTTATTGTTAATGGAAGATATGAAGAAATGATATGTGATTAATAATAATCAAAAAGAAGACATTAAGTATTTATAATTTTTGTATGTATCTTTGGGCATTTTGGCACTTAGAGAAATAGTTTATTTAAAGACATAACCACAGGTACCAAATACCTAGAAAAATTATAATCCAAAAATTATTCTGATTAATGATTTTAAGATTCAAATACATTTCCATGGCTGCCGTCAATGTGTTTTTCTACATTTATGTTATAAGTAATAATATTTTGGTGTTGGTGCTAAATGTGAATGTTAATAAAGGGTTATAATGTCATGAATAATGTAACACCAGCCTGAAGTACAATAGTCTGAGAAGCTAAGTAATGATTACCAAGACTCAAAATACCAGAAATTCCTTTGTATGAAAATGTTTTTGAACTCATAGTTTCATAATTTTGAGAATACATTATTTTTGTTTCAGCCAGATGAATTTATGGTGTTGGTGTACTGTAGAGCCCCATTGTCTCTAGCATAAAATGGGGCAAGTATAGGAGTAATACGGGCAGCAGTATCTGTCATCCATATGTTACTCAATAGATGAATACATGAAGCTTACTATTAGAAATTGTTAGAATATGAGGGTTGCAAATTTTGCCCAAAAAAAGGGTAGCTATTTTCGGCTTTTGCACTACTTCCAATTACCCTGAGTAGCCTTCTTGGAAGTGTATGCATAGTACCCAGAACAAAATCATGGAGAAATTGATTAACTGTTATAAAAACCAACTAAATACATGCTCTACCATAGGTAGTTTATCAAAAAGAATCCCATGTTTGTGTCACTTAATGATAATTAAATTTATTAAAATATGTAGTAGGAATTAGCAATATAGTACGATTTATCCTTAATATACTCTGGATTGTATGGTTTTTAGAATAAGAGCGCTAGATACCATTCTTAAAACTGTTAGGGCTGGGTGTGGTGGTGCACACATCTAATCCTAATACTTGGGAGGTTGAGAAAGGAGGATCCCAGGTTTGAGGACAGCCTCAGCTACTTAGGCCCTCTGAAACTTAGTGAGACCCTCTTTCAAAATAAAGAATAAAAATAGGACTGGGGGTGTAGCTTGAATATAGAATGCCGTTGGGTTCAATCCCCAGTACCACAAAAAAAAAAAAGGAGAAAAAAATAGATAATTAAAAGGTAATTTACAGACAGGTGTGGTGGTACATGCCTATAATCCCAGTACTTGGGTGGCTGAGATAGGAGGTTCCAGGCTACCCTCAGCAATTTAGGGAGTCCTTGTTTTAAAATAAAAAGGGCTGGGGGTGTAGCTTAGAGGTAAAATGCCCTTGGGTTCAATCCCTAGTACTATAAAAAAATAAAAAAATTGCTATTATGTAGCAGGGTAGCAGATCTTATTTAATTTCACACAATTAACAGTGCTCCTGACAATTTGTTTTCAATTTAATGATGTATAAGAACAACTTTTAGTTAATTTAAGTTTTTTTGAATTACTGGGGATTGAACCCAGCGTACTCTACCACTGAGCTATATCCCCAGCCATTTTTATTTTGAGACAAGGTCTTGCTAAGTTGCCCAGGCTGGCCCCAAACTTCCAGTCCTCGTGCCTTAGCCTACTGAGTCGCTGGGATTACAGGTGTGCACACTCTGCCTGGCAACTCTCAGTTAATTTTTTTCTGAAAAAATTATTCAGATTATATTTAATAGTATGAAAGAATGCTGTTTTTTTCCTATTTCTTTCCCTTTGTACACTATGGATTGTGTCTTAAGAGCTTTTGTAGTCAACGAGCATATTATATAAACTCTCAGCTCCAGCTGCTTGGGCCCTATATTTAGTTCACTTGTTAGTAAATGACTTCACTTTATTTGTGTCTTGCATTATCCTTCATGTCAGATTTAGTGCCATGTGATACCTAGACTCCTTTTCTTTATTTCAAATCTTTGGATGGGAGTAAAAAAGCCTTATTTATTTTTTATACTTGAGAATGTGTGTTGGTTTATTAAATGTTTCAAGAGAGTAAAGGAAACACTTTAAAAAGCAATCTAAAATGGTAAATATTTTATAATATTGGTTTCTAGCATTAGGCCTTTGCACAAATATTAGCTTCTGTTGGGAAAAAAAAGCTATGAATAATTGCTAAGTACAATGAGTAGTTTCTAATTTGTGTTTATGTACATAAAGATTTCAGATAAATCATTTACCTGACTTTCAGAAGCTATACAATAGCTATGCTAAATTATAGGTTCTGTGTTTACAGTGGAAACAAAGTTGTATTTGTAAACAAAGAATAGTACTAGCATTTTGTTGGATGTTTGGATGTTGCCTGAAAAAAAGTTGAAAATAGACTTTATGGCAATTAGATCCAAGATAGATTGGTGAAAATGTAGTGTAGCCCTTAATTAGGCATTGTTTTCATATCTAGTGTAATTTTGTATGAAAATGGCAAATAGTTATTACTTTCAATATTTGTTTGCACTATGCTTTTGCATTTCTGTCACAGTTTATGAATAGGTTACTTATAAATCTGATTAGATAATAAGCAAAAGTGTCTTATACTTGATTTTTACCTTTTATTAAAAAGATACTGAAAATGTACCAAATTAAATATTTTCAAGCTAAGTACAGTAGGGAACACACACGCCTCGATTTCCAAGGTACACAATTTGTGTTTAAACACAGGTTAATGTGTTATTCTATTTTTTGAACTGTGCAACACAAATGTAGTAGTGATATCTTAAAATAGACAGGGAGCAGCATCCAGAAATTGTTGACTGCTATAGATGGTGTGGCTGTCTAGCTCTGGCAGTGATAGAAGCCAGAAGTACATGCTAAGGGCATTGGTTTGCTCAAGGTCAGCATGTTCTAAATTCAGCGGTTTGAGTATGGTTTCTGTCAAGAACACATAGGCTCTTGAATGCATAAAAGGTTTTAGCAGCAGAAGGTGTGGTGGCAACATTCAGGTCATGAATTTTTCTTTTTTAAATATAGAAATTTAGGCTGTGGTTCTGAGTCATTTCAGAGCACAGAGACAGGAAAGTGGGCTGTAAAGTAACCTGTATAGTAGTTTTATTCTTCGCTACATTACAAATTTAGCATTAATTGCTATTGAACTGAAAAAATGCATTCTAGGGCTTGTGGTATAGATCATTGGTAGAGCACTTGCCTAGCATAGGTGAAACCCTGGGTTTGATCCCTAATATTACAGGGGAAAAGGAAAAAAAAAGGGGGGATTATGCATGTAATAATTACAAAAAGGTGAACAATTAATGTAGAGTTACAGTTTTTGTTTTGGGCATTCCCATCTTCTTAGACCCTGAAGTATCAACGACAAAGTTCCTTCAACAAAATTAATTACATAGAAAGCTCCATAAAATAATTAATACTTTATGTAGGGTAATAGAACACTATGTATGTATACTGTATCATTTTTTCAAAATGTTTTTCCTTAAATTTCATAGTTTGTTTCTCATGTCTCATCTTTGAGTTAAATTCTATAAAGAAACAGCTTTATTAATTTAATTTTTTATACTTTTATTAATGCATTGTAATTATACATCATAGTGAGATTCAAAGTGATACATTAATATATACATATCACTTGGTGTATTTCCCTTCATATCCCACCCCATTTTCCCTTTATTAATTTTATTTTTAAAATTAAAATTAATAACCCACTTGTGGTGATATATACCTGTGGTTCTGGCTATTCAAGAGGCTGAGATAGTAGGATTTCAAGTTTGAGGCCAGCCTGTCGCCAAAAGAAGCGAGGGTAGCTCAGTGGTAGAGTGCCCCTGGGTTCAATCCCTAGTATCCCCCACATTAATAATTATTAATACATATTAATTACACATATTAGTAAGTTTCACTGTGACATTTTTATACGTGTATATATCGTGTTTTGATAAACAGCTTTATTGGGCTGTAATTCACATACCTTGAACTTCACTCATTTAAGTTATATTAATTCATTGCCCTTTAGTATATTTGCAGTTTTGCATCGGTCAACACAATTTTAGAACATTTATATTACACCAAAAAGATACCTCTGTGCCTCTTAGTCATTGTTTCCTAATCTTCCCATTCCCCTAGTCCTAGGCAACCAGTAATTAATTCTGAGTATATTTGCCTATTCCAAATATGTCATATAAATGTAGTCATGCAGTCTAGGTTTTTATAGTTAGTATGATGTTCCCAAGGTTCATCCATGTAGTAGCATGGATCAATAGTCCATTTATTTTTATTGCCAAATAATCCTCTATTGTTTAGATATATCATATTTTATGTATCCATTCTTCAATGATTGGAGATCTCTCTCTCTCTTCAGTATTGGGGATTGAACCTAGGGAGCTTTATCACTGAGCTACAGTATACCCAATCCTTTTTATTTTATTTTGAGACAGGGTCTTGCTAAGTTGCCCAGGCTGGCCTCGAAATTGTGATTCTCTTGTCTCAGCCTCTTGAGTAGCTGGGATTACAGGCATGCACCACCATACCCACCATGGATATCTCTTAAAATTTTATCAGTGTGAGCTGAATGTGATGGCACACACCTGTAATCCCAGCTATGGGGGAGGCTGAAGTAGGATCATAAGTTTGAGGTAGCCTGGGCAACTTAATGAGACTTTCTCAAAATAAAAAATATAATGGGCTGAGAATGTAGTTTAGTGGTAGAGTGCTTGTCTAGTATGTGCTGTGCCCTGGGTTCAATCCCCAGTATTGCAAAAACCAAAATGTATCAGTGAGAAGATACAGGAATAACTGTAAAATGGCCCATGATTAAGTCTTTCAAAATATTTAGTGCCTCTAAAGTGTGGAGTATTGTGATGGGTGCTGCTAATACATTGAGAAGCATAAATATAGTCCCTGCCTTTATGATGCTTATAATCTAATGGATAAACACCAGAAAAGTAAAGTACTCTGAATAGGGAGAGAGATTAACAAAGGTTTCGGTTTAAATTTTGTTGTTGCTGTTGTTTTATTTGCTTTTAAAAACCTTTTTACTTTGAAATAATTTTAGACATACAAAAAGTTACAAAAATAGTTCAAAGAATTTCTGTATACCTTTCACCCATATTCCTGAAGTGTTTTTTAAAAAATTAATTATTATTATTTTTTAGATACTGGGGAATTGAATCCAGGACTTGCATATACTAGCCAAGTACCTCCAAGCTATATCCTCAGCCTCCAAGTGTTTTAAATGTTCACATTTTTCACTCATTCTTTTTGACACACACACACACACACACACACACACACACACACACACGCACACTTTCTCCTATAGTGTTTGAAGGTCAGTTTCAGAGATGAAGCCCCTTTATCTCTAAATACTTCAGTGTACATTTCCTGAATATAAGGGCATTTTGTTGCATAACCCAAGTACAATTATCAAAATCATCACCTAACATCTATTTAATATTATTCATTTAATGGACTGTTTGAGGTATTCAAAATACTACTTGATTTGAGGAAATTAAAATCAATTCAGTACTGTTAATCATTTAAGAGACTTTATGGTGGTTTTTTCAAATGTTCTACTAATGACATTTTTCCTAATCCAGAATTCAATCCCAGGTCACATATTATATGACTTGCCCTGTCTCTTTAGTGTCTTCTAATCTGGAACAGTTCTGTAGTTGTTCTTTGCCTTGGATACCCTGATACTCCTAAAAATTACTGGCCAATTATTTTGTGAGCTGTTCCTCAATTTGGTTTAGTCTGATGTTTCTCATGATTAGATTCAGATTATGCTACATCCATAAAACAAACGACACTCCTCCGAAAAACATTAAAAAATAATGGTTAAGCCGGGCGTGGTGGCGCACGCTTGTAATCCCAGTACTTTGGGAGGCGGAGACTGGAGGATCCGGGTTGGCGGCCAGCCTCGGCGCACTCGTGCGCGCGCACGCGCGCTCTCTCTCTCTCTCTCCCTCCCTCCCTCCCTCCCTCCCTGTCTCTCTCTCTCTCTCTCTCTACTTAGTGAGGCCTTCCGCAACTTCGTGAGACCCGGTCTCAAAATAAAGTATAAAAAATAGGGCTGGGGGTGTAGCACAGAGGTGGAACGCCCCTGCGTTCAATCCCCGGTACTGCAAAAAAAAAAAAAGGTTAAAAAAATTATGTTTTTTTCTGCAAGAACTTCATAGAAATGATGTGTCGTTTTGTATTGGGTGGTATGACTTGGTTGAGGGGGTGTGACTACGAGGTTTTTTTGCCATAAAGTTAATATTTTTTCTTTGTAATTAATAAACATCTTGTGCAGAGAGATACTTCAGACTATTCACATACACTGTTTCTCATCTTATTTTTACTGGAAAGCTTTTTGCATTTGTTGATGGATTTGACCCTGGTCAGTTTTGATTGGGGGTTGACAAATGGTGATTTTTTTTAATTCCATCATTCCTCTACTATGAATTGTTCTATAACGAAGATTTCCCTTCATTTCATTTATATCAGTATGGACTCATGGATTCATATTCCATTGAATGGGTTATAACCTATTCCTTGTCAGTCTTTGTTTTGCTGCACAAATTATCCCAGATTGTTTTGTGAGAGCCCTCGAGTGTCCCTGAGTATGGCTCCACCCTTCCTTAAATGCTTAGTTTCTGCACTACAAGATGTTCTGACTTGGCTTGCAGTCTTCCTGCTCCAGCCCTGGGATTGGCCGTTTCTCCAGGGAGCTCTTAATTCCTTTTATTGGAGAATGATTATTTAGAAAACAGCATATGAATTCTAATGCCAAATGTGCTTATCGGTACTAGAGTATTGCTACTTTTTTAGCCACTTCGAGTGGTAAAACTAGAAAAGTACATGTTGTTTGTTTTTGATGTATGTATGTATTTCTCTTGTTTGTATACTAAAACAATCCATACCGATATGTCCAATTCTGATACCTCAGAGTTCATCTTGTTTTTCTTTTCTTAGAATCCCTTCTCTAACATTGAGAATGTGGCTCTCTTATAGAGTATGTTACATATTTGCTTAGGGTTAGTAGTAGCTTTGGAATTGTTCACCCTCACTACTGCTAATCTACTAATCCAAGTACAATATTTATTTATAGTTCTTTTGTTCTTTGGCCTTAGAATTGGAGTCTGAAGTTGAAATACTGTGTTCTGAAGTTTCTTAGTTTAGCCCCACTCCAAACCTCCTCTTCACCACCTTCATGTGATTATTTATTTGAAATAAATTCATTTGTTTCTGTTTGTATCCCATTTTCGTGCTCTCCCCCCCATTGTTTCTTTTTTTTTTGTGATACTGGGGATTAAATCCAGGGACATTCTACCTCTGAGCTATACCCTTAGCCCTATTTTTTATTTTTTATTATTTATTTATTTTTTGCGGTACTGGGGATTGAACCCAGAGGCATTCTACTTCCGAGCTACACCCCCAGCCCTATTTTTTTATTCTTTATTTTGAAACAGCGTCTCACTAAGTTGCGGAAGGTCTCACTAAGTAGCTGAGGCTGGCTGTGAACCTACTATCCTTCCATCTCAGCCTCCAAAGTACTGGGTTTACAAGCATGTGCCACCATGCCCGACATTTTTTAATTTTTATTTTGAAACAGGATCTCACTAGGTTGGTGAGAGTTTCACTACTTGCTGAGGCTGTCCTCGAACCTGTGATCCTCCTATCTCAACCTCCCTAGTACTGGGATTACGAGTGTGCGCCACCATGCCCAGCTCCCATTGGTTCTTTGATTTCAACATTAACATGGTTCTAAAAATCAGAACTATACAAAAATGTTATCTCACAAAAGTGTCACCCATTTCCCTTATTCTTTCCACCCATTTCCCTTATTCTTTCCCATCTAACTGTTTTGGTAATGATTATCATAGTTTTCTAATTTATTATTCTTTAGTGTTGGGTTTTTTTGGTACAAATGAGCCGATAAATGTGTATTTTTCAATTCTCCTTCTTGCCAGAAAGATAATGTTATTTTTGCACTTGGCCAGTGTTTCCTGGAAATTACTTCATGTCAGTTCATAGAGATCATTCTCATTCTTCTTTTTTTAACTGCTGAACATTGTGTGAGTTATGATATTCATAACCATTGACTTAGTGTCTTACAGTTAAAATGTTCAAGAATAATTTTGTGTATCTATGTCCCCCCCTTTTTGTGTGTGTGTATGTGGTACTGGGGATTGAACCCAGAGGCATTCTACCTTCGAGCTACACCCCCAGCCATATTTTATTTCTTATTTGGAAACAGGGTCTTGCTAGATTGATGAGAGCCTTACTATTTGCTTAGGCTATCCTCAAACCTGCAATCCTCCTGTTATAGCCTCCAAAGTATTGGGATTACAGTTGTGTGCCACCACACCCAGGTTTATCCCCCCTTTATTAATTTTTTTCTTTGGAGTACTGGGGATTGAACCAGCACTTGCTAGGCAAGCATCCTACCAATAATACCCTGTATCGTTATTATTACTACTATTACTACTACTACTAGTAGTAGTAGCAGTAGTAGTAGTACTAGTAGTAGTAGTAGTAGTAGTAGGGATTGAACTCAGGAGCATTCTCACTCTGAGCTACACCTCTAAGCCCTTTTTATTTGGAATCAGGGTCTCACTAAATTGCTGAGGGGTCTTGCTAAATTGCTGAGGCTAGCCTCAAAACTTGTGATCCTCCTGTCTCAACCTCCCAAGTATTGGTTCTACAGGCCTGTGCCACCATGAATGAATATCCGCTTCTCTTCTTTTCTGTGAAAATTGTGTTCATCTTTCAAGGATCACCTTAGGTATTATCGCCTTGATGAAGTCTTTTCTGGTCTCTTGTAGCCACTGTTCTGGGCTATACCTAGCACAGTAGTGTATTTGCATGTGGAATAGGCAGTTACTGAACCATAATGAAGAAATGCTTATCCTCCTTGTGAATGGCTGGAATAGAAACACACAGAATTTAAAGTTGGAAAGAACTTGTGTGATGTTTTCTAGTATAACTCCCTATTCATGCATGGATTTCTTTTCATAGTAACCCAATATTTATCCAGCCTCTCTTTCAACTCATTTCAGTAATTACAAGTTTATTTCTTCTGAAACTGAGTCGTGCCTGTGTCCATAGGTATTTAAGATATGTGGGATAAGTATGGTAGACCTTTTTTAAATTTCAATTTTATGTGATATCAAATTTGAATAAACAAACACTTTCTTGTTAAACAAATATATTATGGAATCATGCATAAAAGTTCATAGGTCCCCTTAGATCTCTAGATTTTTTCAGGGGTTGAGTTTAGTCTTCTAGGTAGTCTTTTCTTTAGGGCTACATCAGTGGGAAAATTTAAGAATTATATAAAAGTCGGGCATGGTAGCACACGCTTGTAATCCCAGTACTTGGGAGGCTGAGACCAGAGGATCGCAGGTTCGAGGACAGCTTCAGCAAGTTGTCGGACTCTCATCAACCTAGTGAGACCCTGTTTTGAAATAAAAATAAAATAAGGATAGGAGTGTAGTTCAGAGGTAGACTGCCCCTGGGTTCATCCCTAGTACCCCACCCAAAAAAAGACATAAAGCGACCCATTTTGTTTTCTGGCATCTTTCATTGTTTAAAATTTCCCTTAGAGTAACCAGCAGCCTAACACATCCCCAACCTCATTCACATAAAATAAGTGTTGATTAACAAGTAGATTAGATGCATATATACCTATTTTTTATAAATTTTTTCATACTGGAGATTGATCCCAGGGGTGTTCTACCTCTGAGCTATACCCCCCAACCCCATTTTTTATTTTGAAACAGGGTCTCACTAAGTTGCTGAGGGTCTTGCTAAATTGTTGAGACTGGCCTCGAACCTGGTGATCCTGTCTCAGACTCTCAAATATTGGGATCACAGGAGTATGCCACCATGCCTGTCAGATACATATATTTTATTTAAGGAAACATAAATGTATATCATTTTAAAATTTTGAAGTATTAGAATCCAGTACATTGATACCTTGCTTAGAGCATTGTCCTGGGCTCTGTGCCATGGAATATATTTTATATAAGATCTCTTAAGTGCAGTACTTAAGGGACTAAACTCCTTAGAAAGAGGAAGAGAAGAATTACTACTACTTTGCCACATATTAAATTCTGTCAATTTGGAGTAGCATTGGGATCAGTCTACCCATTCTGAGTATTAGATCCTCCAGAGGTTACCTAAGATCCCTTTTAGTTATAAAATTTTGTAATTTCTATGTGCCTAGGCACTTGAAACTTCCAGATTCCTCCCATTCCAGTTTCCTCCTTATTTTCCTTCATCCTTCTTGAAATGAAATAACAAATGGTATGTTTCCCATGTAATAATTTCTCCACATATGTCCACACTTCATTCTTCTTACTTAACTCCTCTGTGATAATTCCTTACTTACTTTATATATAGTGGCAGGTCAGTGCATATGATTCAGTAACATGAAGAAGAAATAAGATGACAAATATGATAGAATTGGGGTAGAACTAGCAGACAAGGGACTTTGAACTTTAATCAAAATTATATTACCTGCTGGGCGTGACAGCACATGCTTGTAATCCCAGTACTTGGGAGGCTGAGACAGGAGTGGATCGCAGGTTTGCGGCCAGCCTCAGCTACTTAATGAAGCCCTCCACAACTTAGTGAGACCCTGTTTCAAAATAAAGAATAAAAAATAGGGCCGGGGATGTAGCTCAGAGGTAGAATGCCCCTAAATTCAATCCCCGGTACCGCAAAAAAAAAAAAAAAAAAAAAACTATATTACTGATTGATTTACTATAAGTGACTTTGAGAAGGCTACTTAACTTTATATATTTGTACATTAATGGGTTAAAGTTGGTGCTATTATTACCCTCTTGCCTTATAGGTGTGATATTATAAGATGGCAAGTAATATATAAATGGTCAATAATACTAGTCAGGCATAGGGCAAAAACATTTTTTAAAAACTTGTCCATAAGCCAGGCCTGATGGCGCACTCTTGAAATCCCAGTACTTGGAGGCTGAGACAGGAGGATCGCAGGTTCACGGCCAGCCTCAGCTACTTAGTGAGGCCCTCCACAACTTAGTGAGACCCTGTTTCAAAATAAAGAATAAAAAATAGGGCTGGGGGTGCAGCTTGGAGGTAGAATGTCCCTGGGTTCAATCCCCAGTACCGCAAGAAAACCAAAAATCTAAAAACAAAAAACTTGTCCACAAAGTGATTTTAATTCTACACATTGTAGCTATAAAATATATAATGAATATAATGCTATGTAAGTGAGGCTGATCTGTCTTTTATATCAGGTTTAAGAGATTGTATTCTGGCCAGACGTGGTGGCGCACGTTTGCAATCCGGGTTTGCGGCCATCCTCAGTTACTTAGTGAGGCCCTCCGCAACTTCGTGAGACCCGGTTTCAAAATAAAGTATAAAAAATAGGGCCGGGGGTGTAGCTCGGAGGCAGAACACCCCTGGGTTCAATCCCCAGTTCCACAAAAAAAAGAAAAAAAGAAATTGTATTCCTTTTTTTATTTTTATTTTTTTGCGGAACCGGGGATTGGTAACTCATACTAAGAAGACTTTTACGATGGCTTTTTCTTCTATTGAATAAAAGCCTTTAATCTCAAAGCATATCAGTATTTTCCTTGGGTAATATATATGGGCTTGTTTTAAAGATACATATAGCCTTATGAATGTACCATGACAATAGAATGTAATATCATGGACTAGATGTCAGTCTTGACCTCACATACTTCAAAGTGAATGTGCCTATTTCTTTCTGAGTCTTCGGAATCTTTCTGTGAATGGAATTCAGAGCCCCAGTGTTATTAACAGGAGTGTGCTACCGCGGAAGAGTGCCAGTTCAGTGGCCAGTGAATAATTTAGGTATCAGCTGGTGTGGTGCGATTGTATTACTTAGGAGATAGAATCTAATATGTACTAAACTTTGACATTAAAAAGAGCAAATGTTTCTTTTGCGAGAAAACACTGAATTACAAAAAACTTTTGTGTGTATTTATCTAAAACCCAGTATAATGAATTAAATTTATTTGATTTAATATTATTTATTTATTTATTTGTTTATTTATTTATTTATTTTTGCGGTACTGGGGATTGAACCCAGGGGCGTTCTACCTCTGAGCCACACCCCCGGCCCTATTTTGTTTTTTATTTTGAAACAGGGTCTTGGTAAATTGCTGAGACTGGCCTCAAGCCTGCAATCCTTCTGTCTCAGCCTCCCAAGTACTGGGATTACAGGCATGCATCACCACACCTGGCTAGCAATTCATTTTATAACCTGTAATCTCTCCTTTTTCAGTTTATTCTGTAGTACTTGAGGTATGTTGTGAATTGGTTGAGACCATAATAGTGTATACTCACATACATACTTTTTTAAGTATACTTTTATTGGTGCATTATAGTCTCACATCATAATGAAAATCTTGTTGACAGTAACATACATGCACACAGCCCTTGGTGGGCCCCCACCTTCCCATTTCCCCCATTCCCAATACAGAGTACTGAGATTGACATTGGTATATTCTCATATGTACACTTAGTCAATGGTAGTAATTCCATTAATGAATCTACGTACTTTAATTTCTCTGCTTAGTTAAGGATAGACACATAGCCTTGGTACCTTTTCTCTATTTTCCTTCCTCCTCCTTAAATATTATGTTAAATATATACAATTTGCCCTTTTTTTTTTTGGTGGCACTGGAGATTGAACACAGGCATTCTACCTCCAAGCTACATCCCCAACCCTTTTTATTTTATGTTTTGAAACAGGGTCTCACTAGGTTGCTGAGTATCTTGCTAAATTGCTGAGGCTGTTGCTGAACTGGTGATCTTCCTATCTCAGCCTCCTAAGTACTGGAATTACAGGCATGCACCACCATGCCTGGTATTATAATTTACTATTTTCACCATTTTGAAGTATACAATTCAGTGATACTAATCCCATTCAAAATGATGTGAAACTATCATCAAAATATTTTCAAGCAAAAACTCAGTGTATTAAGCACTAACTACTCACTATATTAATCTCTCATCTACCAGCCCCCAGTAGCCTCTTATCTATTTTAAATATCTAGGAGTTTGCCAATTCTAGATCCTTTATGTAAATGGAATCATAAAACATTTGCCCTTTGCATCTGGGTTTTTCACTTATCTAATGTTTTCAAGGTCATCTGTGTTATATTGTATGGCAGAACATTATTCCTTTTTGTGGCTGAATAATATCCCATTGTTTATATATGCACCGTATTTTGTTTATCCATTCATCCATTGATGGATACTTGGGCTGTTTCCACCTTTTGGTTTTTGAAAATAATGATGCTGTGAACATTGGGTTATTTTTTTTCTTATTGAGTTGTAGGGGTTCTTTCTATATTCTGGATGTTGGACCCCTATCAGATATGATTTGTAAATATTTCTCCCATTTTATTGGCTGTCTTTTTATTCTTTTGATGCACAAAATTTTTAATTTATTTTTTATTTTTTTGGCGGTACCAGGGATTGAACCCAGGGGCATTCTACCTCCGAGCTATACCCCCAGCCCTATTTTTTAATCTTTATTTTGAAACAGTGTCTCACTAAGTTGCAGAGGGCTTCACCTAGTAGCTGAGGGTAGCCGTGAACCTGGATCCTCTGGTCTCAGCATCCCAAGTACTGGGATTACAAGCATGCGCCACCACACCTGGCAAAATTTTTAATCTTAATAAAGTCTGACCTATTTTTTTTCTTTCATTGCCCATGCTTATGGTATAAAATTTAAGGAATCATGGTCAAAGTTGAGTTTATGAAGATTTCTGCCAATGTTTTCTTTAACAATTTATAATTGGTTTTTAATTCTAGGTTTTTTTATGTTTTTATTGGTGCATTGTAGTCTCACATCACAATGAGTATCAGTTTGGTGTTAACATACATGCCCACAGCTCTTGGTGTCCCCCCCCACCACATGTAGCACTGAGAATGATGTTGGTATAATCTCATATATACACATTGTTTATGACAGTAATTCCATAGATTAACTTCTTTCTTACCCTTCCCCTTCCCTTGTACCCCTTCCCTTGCACCACTGAGGGTTCTCCGTTGTCATTGGAGTCCCTTTTGTGTCTCCACTACTCCCTAAGTTGTGCATATTAATGAAAACATATGTCCCTTCTTTTTTTGTGATTGGCTAATCTCACTGAACATAATGTTCTCCAGATCTTTCTATTTTCTTGCGAATGCTGTTTTTTTGTTCTTCTTTATTGGTGAGTAGAATTCCATTGTGTGCATTTCCCATAATTTTGTAATCCATTCATCTGTTGATGGACATCTAGGTTGGTTCCATAATTTGGCCACTGTGAATTGTGCTGCTATGAA
>PVJS01042985.1:0-17262 GCA_004027185.1 Glis glis
GAAGACGACCTAACTGAGGGAGACGGGAGGGGGGAAGAGGGAAATACACTAATGCACATGATGTGTACACACAGACTTATCAGAGTCAATCACTATGCTGAGCACAGAAAGGAGGGAAGGGGGAGGGAATAGGGTGGGATTTGAGGGAGGGCTAAATGAGCAATGTGTGCATGCATGCTTCTGATACCCTGACACTTATCAAAACGTATAACTATGATGCACCAAGAAATGTAATAAATTAAAAAAATCCCAAAAACATTAGCATAAAAACCCAAAAAACCTTTGTTCACGTGACTATTAACACTCACTAGGTTAAATGAGGTTAAACATGACTTTTTTTGTTAGCTTGCACTCCCCCAAATATACTACTTGCACAACCAAAATCCATTTTGATTTTTAAATCATGTATTACTCTGGATCTAATTTTATAGCTATTCTAAATAGAAGATTCAATGGGTAACATATAGACAATGACAATAAAGAAAAGTAAACTACTTAATTTCAACAAAGTTTAAGAATTCAAAAGAAATTCTTTAATTTAAAACATTAGAAAAAGTAACACAAGGGTCCACTGATAACTTTAAAGTGTCTGAATCTCTTCAGATAGCTCAGAGAACCTTTTTCCCCTTGTCAGTAGGTAGCCTTGGGTTTCATGAACTTGGAATACTTAATAATTGGGATAACCTTACATAGGGTGGCTGACATTTCGAAAGCAGTAAATTATTTTTTGAGTGGCTTAAACTTAAGTTGTCTTTTGTTCACCAACTTTAAAAACTTATCAAAGCAAATTATGATCCTTGTAACTGTGAGCTTATGCACTTTCTGAGGATACATCTGCTTATCTGACTTTCTTCCTTCATCCACTCATTCCACTCAGAAAAATTGTGCTCTAGCCAGGTGTAGTGCCACATGCCTGCAATCCCAGTATTTCAGAGGCTGAGACAGGAAGATTGAAGGTTCAAGAACAGCCTCGGCAACTTAGCAAGATTCTGAGCAACCTAGTGAGACCCTGTTTCAAACAAACAAACAAAAAAAAAAACAAAATAAAAAGGGATGGAGGTATAACTCAGAGGTAGACTGCCCATGGGTTCCACAATACCATAATCAATCAATCAATCAATGAAAATTGTGCCCTCATTTGGACAAAGCAAAGCTAATTCATAAGTTTAGAGAGTCTTTTTCATTTTTCACTTTATTCAGTTTTTAAAACTTTCCAAATTTTATGGCACTGTACAGGTATTAACACTTAAAGTCTACGATAAGTACTTTTCCACTTTACTATTTCTCAGTGATTCCCCAAACACTCCTGTCCTCCATGGTCTGGTCTCGCATGGGATAGAACAACATTTTGGTTAAGAGCCTGTTCTATCTAAACAATTGCCTGTGTGTTTATTAAAATGCAGATTCTAGGCTCCATCATGGACCAAATAAACTAGAAACTCATGGAATGATGCCCAAAATATGCATTTTAAACCAACACCCTAAAATATTCTCATACACTTGAGAAGCCTACTCTAGAGCCTTCAGGTGAGTTTTATGCTTCATCTTGAGCCTCATATCCTCAGCAGTACATGGTTTCAGAGCCACTTAAAGCAGTACACAGGAACACAGGTTTCCAGCTACTTTCCCAAGCATCTTATTTCACTCTTGCAACCACCCTGTGAGGGAGGTCTCAGAACAAACAGGTCTTGCAGTTTTCATTACACAGATAAGTGAGACAGGGAAACAGCATGACGTGCCCCTGCATGTAATTAGCAAAAGGCAGAATGGGGACTACACTACAGGCCTTCTGAGGAACTCCATACTCCTGTTTCCTGGACGGGCCTTCTTTCCCCACTCACTGCAAACATTTGACCAAGGGACAGCTCAGCAGCCAGTGCTATGTGGAAAGAGGCCTGGCTTATGGTAGTGGGCAGCTGTTGCTTCCCTCATCATTTTTTTCTTTTTTTTTGGGGGGGTGAGGGTACCAGGAATTGAATCTAGGGTCATTCTGCCTCTGAGCTACACCCCAGCTGTTTTTACTTTTTGTTTTGAAATAGGATCTTGCTAGGTTGCTGAGTCTTGCTAAATTGTTGAGGCTGTCCTCGAACCTGCAATCCTCCTGTCTCAGGCTCCTAAGTACTGGGATTACAGGCATGCACCATGACGCCCGGTGTTCCCTTGCCACTTCTATCACCTGTCACGGGGGGGGGGGGCTCTTGATGACACTACATAGCGCCTGCTTCTTTGATATTTCTGGACCTTTGAAAGTATTTCAGCATTTAATCACCTAGGCCAAATGTGCCACTGTGTGATCATCAGTAAGTTATGACGTCTCTCTGCATCTCTTCTGAACTCTCCTGTTAGGATGGAGTAGGGACAGGAAATTACGGAAGAAATCAGGATGTTTTGAGAAAAGAAGGAGACTATAGAGGGAAGTCAAAGACTGAGAACCTAGTCACACCATGGCAGATACAAGTATGCAGAGGCAGTTCTCATGGGAAAAGTCACACAGAGAAGGCCCCTTCACCAAATCTTCTCTCCAGGATACAGAGCCAAGGAGACCTCCCAATTAATGGAGACAACAGGGGACTGGTATCTGCTCTGTGCCAATCCTCTGTTTTACTGTGTGATTTCATTTAGTTGCAAGAATAAACAATAAAGTCAGATAGGGCGCAGTCATTTAACAGCAGATCAAGTTTCCAAGTTAAAACCTTGTTTACATTCATAGTATTACTA
The DNA here is from genome assembly GCA_004027185.1 of Glis glis. Taxonomy (NCBI): domain Eukaryota; kingdom Metazoa; phylum Chordata; class Mammalia; order Rodentia; family Gliridae; genus Glis; species Glis glis. Next base: position 2,719 of record PVJS01042985.1, read on the forward strand.
GGGCAAAGTTAGAAGTTGACCCCAAATCCTATCTGACCCTACACATTATGCATTGACCCTGCAGAACAAGAATAAATCCTCCAATGGCAGGACCTAACACAAAGAAATTATGCATATATATGGTTTGTTTGTTTTTGTGGTCCTGAAAATCAGAGGCATTCTACCTCTGAGCTACACCCCCAGCTCTAATTTATTTTTTTTTTATTCTGAAACAGGGTCTCACTAATTTGAAGAGGGCCTCACTAAGTTGCTGAGACTGGCCTCAAACCTGCAATCTTCCTGTTTCAGCCTCCCAAGTATTGGGATTACAAGCATGTGCCACCCCATCAGGTTTATATTCTCCTTATGTATATATAAACTTTAAATATATATTTTAAATTAAAAGGTATTTCCTTTCTATTTGGCATTTAATCAGTAGTTAATAAATCTATTTGTACCCAACAAACAGTGCTGGGAGAAGAGATTGTGATGTTATCAGGAATAAAAGCTGCTTCACACAGCTTTTACATTACATACTTTTAACAAGAGCAACTAGTTTGCATCAGTGTGTGACTAGCTACGTTTCCTCATCCTTCCGTGCATGAAGACAGGCAGCATTTCTACGGGAGAATCCACTGCCACCTGACTAAAATTAGATCATCCACATTTATGCTTTGAGTTGGTGTCATTATCTCAGCTGCAGTGTAGGAGTTTAAACCCATAATCTCTGCATATTGGGAACAGATAAGACCTGTGCTGAATAACTGCAAGAGCTTGAGACACTCACTTTCCACGTTGTTTCATTCTGGTGATGAATTTTAAATGTGGACCCTTCTGAGTTTCCATCAAAGGAAAGGAATGTCTGCTCATTGAATGTCCAATGTAACAACCAATAGCAACCAGCGAGCCCACCACTGAACCACATGCAGGGTTTGCAATGCAACTACGCGAGAGGTGTGAATACTGTTATTGATGTCCCCGATTGGCTAGGACAGGCCGAAATGAGTTGAAGTTTACTTCAGAGAGCGCAGATTAGACTGAGAGATGATGTACCACCGGCCGGGCGCACGCTACAGATGGTTAGATCTTAATACACAGCAAAACATTGATTCGCTGTAAGAGGGGTTTTATTTTTATGTGTTTTTTTTCTTCTCAGTTGAATGCAGCAGAAACATGGGACTAATTAGAAATATTTTTATAGCTACATAACACAAATTGTGATAGTCTGTCAGTGCCTCAATGTATATTGGATAACAGTGTGAAAAGTATGTAAAATATTATTTTTCGAGGAATATAATTTATAGTGATCCTAGACATACTAGCAGATTCCCTAAGGAACTGCATAAGCCAAATGTGATGACCTTTTTTGCTTGTTTGTTTACTTGCTATGATCAAATTCAGCTGGAAGATAACTACTTATTTGAAATTTGCTGTTTTCATTTTATTTTCAGTTTATCTTTCTAAATTCACATTTACTCTCTCTCTCTCTCTCTCTGGCCATAGTGTGGAAAACACCATAATAATACAGTGAGGCAGAAAGAAATTAGTCCATATGTAACTATGAAACAGCCCTTGATCCACTCTTATCCCGTTTTCTTTAATTCTACATTTATTTGTGAGCTCATGCATGTGTATGTATATGTGTGTGTAAATAAAATGTTAACTTTATAGAAATGCTACTTTAACATTTATTCCATCCTATCTTCTAACAAGGCCATCATATTTAGTTTTCAAAAAAAGTGTTAAAACACATAGACTCTAACTCTGAAATCTAGTGAAAAGAACATCCTAGCTTACTTTCTCACATTGCACTATATATTAAAAAAAAACATTCTTAGCAAGTTAAAACTTGAACATCCTTAGTAATTCCAAGGACCAAATCATACTTGCCTCAGGAAAAATCAATTATTTCATTCAGTAGCATTCAGACGCTCATCCCATCTCCACCAAGCCCAAGGCAACTATTTCTATTTATTTTCTTCTAGACTTTGACCCTAATGTCTGGGTTCCTGATACCACTTCCACATGCAGGGAAGTCTTTGTTCAAGTCTTTGTTCACTATAAAGACTTGAATCAGAAACAGATTTTTTGGGGGGGCAGGTGTTTCTAACTCCCAAAGCATCTTTCATGATGTGATTTCCTTAAAAGAGGTGGAAAATTGAAGGGTGAAATCAGAAAGCAGGGCAAAAATGTCATCAGTATGATGACAAAGAACTGGAAGAGGTTATCAGATTCCAGAAATTCACCAGCAAGTCTTCACCTGGGTTTTCTTTCCTTGTGTTTCCCAAGATTGTGTTGCTTGTGCCTATGTTTACTGAAGGTTGACTATAACAAATCTTTAGTCCCTCCTGGGCAGGGTTAGTGTCACTCATCACTAAAAATCAGCATTGTTGAGTCCTTCAATCTTAGAACAATAGATAAATTTATATTTATTAGTGAATTAAGTTGAAATGGGGCAATAGTGAGGCTTACAATGTTAATGCTTAATTTTTTTTTTTTTTTTGCGGTACCAGGGATTGAACCCAGGGGCGTTCTACCTCGGAGCTACACCCCCGGCCCTATTTTTTATCCTTTATTTTGAAATCAGGTCTCACTAAGTAGCTGAGGCTGGCTGCGAAACCTGATCCTCTGGTCTCCGCCTCCCAAGTACTGGGATTACAAGCGTGCGCCACCACGCCTGGTTTAATGCTTAATGTTTTTGAACAGTTGTGAATTGAGAAAAGTCACAGAATTCATTAATTGTGAGTTTCAAGTAAAATACTGGTAACAATATTTCACGAGATATACTGCTTGAGAGTACCTGGCATCTGCATAGAGTTTTAAAGGTTTAGATGCACTATTTTATTTGAACTCAATAATAAGTGAGTGGGCTTTTTTTTTTTTACTTTAACTAATAGTTAACACTTAGTGAGGTTCTAACATGCTTTAGGCACACATATTAATTGATTAATACCTGTTTGATCCTCACCACAACCCTATTGTTCCCATTTGTAAAGGAGGAAAGTGAGAGTCTCAATATTAACATGATAAGTGGTTAAAACAACAAGGGAGATGCAGGCAGATGCAAATATGGGATTTCAATGTGCCAGGGTCACAAAATCCCATGAGGTGCAATCTTGAAAGCAGTGAGCCCAACTCTAATCCCATGGGAGCCTGTGGCTATAAGGTGACCCTATCCACATTTAAGAGACTTGTTGTTATACAACTTATCATTCGTGAAAGATATTGGCAAAATTAATACAGCTATTTATTTTGAAATACCAATTAACTTTAAAAATGACGTCTTAATATCTTCCATGTGTGTTCTTGTTGGGAATCTATAAGAAAATACAGATGATAATCTGAGAATTGAAATCTTTGTTTTAGGACTTAAATTCCCGCCCCTTTAAGTGCTCCTCACTCTCTATAGTATTTCAGGATTCATGAGTTTAGAGTAATCTTAACATAGGATTCTTCATTCCTTGATGAGCATAATTGTTGTTACTCAGTATTAATGATAAAGGCCATATTCTGAAGGTGGTCCCTCAACCCAAGGTCAGGCTTGCAAAGTCATTACTAACTGGAGACAAAATCATTTTTCTTACAAATATAGTCTCATTGGGTTTGATCTCAGTCATCCTGTTAACATTTCATGAGATAAGCTGTCTGCTTTATTCTTACATGTTTTTAATTACCCAAATGATGCATGTTATGTAAACTACTTCTCTTCTGAATTTACTCAATATAATGGTTTATTTGCCTTGATTTCCTTTTTAGTAATGACATCTTAATTCATTGCCTGCATTTTTAGATGGGGCTAATAATAGACCATACATCGTCAGATTAGTTTTAAGTATTAATGAGACAATATACTTTTAAAATTCTTAGAACAGTGCCTTCTATATAGGAAGTATTGTCTAATTATTGGTTAGTAATATTATTCATATTATTTTTACTGCAACCTAATTAGAGATCACATCCTTATCCTTTTGTTAGACATGATTTGTCTCAGGAAGAAACAAATTGTATACCCAGGTTTTATTTTATGTTATTTATTTATTTTGTGGCACTAGGGATTGAACCCAGGGGACTTCTACCTCCAAGCTACACCCCCTGCTCTATTTTTTATTCTTTATCTTGAAACAGGGTCTCACTAAGTTGCGGAGGGTCTTACTAAGTAGCTGAGGCTGGCTGCGAACCCAGATCCTCCTTTCTCAGCCTCCCAAGTACAGGGATTACAAGCGTGCGCCACCACGCCCGGCTATACCCAGGTTTTAAAAAACAGCATTTGGTGAACATAAGAAAAGTTTAGAAATAAATCATCACAACTTCACAAAATAAACTGCTTAAAAGTCTAGATTCTGTTTTAAACATTTCCCCTAACTTACCTTACAAGTCTAGTTTGTATGCACCTTTGTCGAAGAAAGAAACCCCACTGATTTAAGCAGGAAGACTAGAATGGTAAGCCCTTGATGCTAGGGGATTATATTTCAGTAGAACGTCTACTTTTCAAGAGATGTTATTTGAAGTACTTTAAGAGCCATTATCTTTTCTCTTCTCTCCTCGACTCCCTGCTCTAATCCTTTTCTGTTCATTGATGTGTAGACTTTCCCCTGTTGTCTTATCCCAATACTGTGGTCAGAAAAGTCACCAAATTCTCTTTAAATATTATTAGATTATTATACTTAACTAGAGGAAGAAAAAGCAATTTTAGCCTCCTTTACATAATAAAAAAGAAGATATCCTGGATTATACCTCATACAACTCCAGGCGAGCCATGAACATATTTCATGTGAATGGCAGACCCCAATGTTTCAGGGGAATAGCAGACCCCAATCCCAGAGCTCAGTGGGAATGATGTCCTGAGCCACGGGATGGGCAGCACTGAAGATGTCTAGTTGATAATGCTGTATTCAATTAGGGGCCATAAGAAAAATGATCTAGGTAAATGCATACTTGGGCATAATGCTCGATAGTTCAAAACATTTTACAGATATCCCAAGAACTGCAGATAATTATACTAAATCGATCCTAATTGACATTATAGCATAAAATATTAAATATTTCTTTCATGGTCTTTTTGTCTGATACCAGATTCTGCAGTATATTCCACATCTGATTTTATCTGTCTATTTTAGTTTATGTTCAGGCACAAATAAAAGGGCGGTAGAAAATACTAATATTTGTTATGGAATAAAATCTTGTTCCCAATGAAAAAAAGTAAAATAAAAGGATAAACCCTAATGCAGAGATATATTATTAGGCTAATATTTTTGGTTCTGAAAGAAAAAATACCCTTTTCTTTCATAGACAGTAAATGTAACTTACTTCATTTGAACTTTTTGGAAAAGGAATATTAACTAAAATTTTATAAATCAAGTAAACCTTTTAAATGATCCAAGAAATTGGTCAGATTATATTATGTGCATGTATAAATATGTAACAACAAATTCTACTATTATGTATGATTATAATGCACCAACAAAAATGAGATACAATTTAAAATAAAAATAAAATGCTCCAGGAGAGTTTATTTTAGCATTACTCTTTAAGTTACTTCTGAAAGCAAACTGTCACCTCATACTATGTGATCACATGTATATATGCACTTGTGAATGTATATGTGTATGCATGTGCATTAAGAACATGCTTGGCCTAAGAAAATGGACCAAGGTTCTAGCTTTGACTCTTTCATCAGTTATATGATGTTGAACAAATTCTCTTCAATGTTCTTGGTCTGTTTCCTCATAAAATAAAAAGGATGTTAGGCCATAACCTCTCAGGTTTCTTTTCATTCTAATATTCCATGAAACAGTTTTCCCACTCCCCCCCACATCACTCTTTCTTAAATTCACACCTCCATAATTGAAAATTACTTGTTACAGGTAATTGCATCCAATTATTCAGTTGTTCAGTAAAATCCTTTATTTGTACATCTCTGTGATAACTGCATTGGACCAAGTTGTGAAGCTATGCTTAGGCTCTTGGTTTCGGTCTGCATGATGGCAGCCTAAATCTGGCCCCTGGACTTCTGTTTCATCCCTTCCTTTTTGAAACACTTTCATCTCTCATCTTTGAGGACCACACTCTGCTTTTCACTATCAGTCTCCTTTGCTGGCTCCTTTCCTCTGCTCAGCCTCTCAATGTTGGTAGTGCACCCAGACCACCTCCCTTCCCTTCTGTCTATCCAGGCTAGCTGCCAAGTAGACACCAACAGGTGTCCCTAACTCACATCTTCTACCTCTCCACCCCCCAAGGCCTCAGCAACTCTCATGTGCCTATTTTAATAGCTGTCCAACATCCTCTCTGCTTGCCTTCTTGCTACCCCAGAGCCAACTTTCCACCTAGTAGCCAGTGACTGTTTTAAAGATAAAAATCAGATCACATCATACCTCTACTTAACCCCTCCACTGACTGCCCACAGCAATCAAAACCAAGCCCAGCCACCTCTCCCTGGCCAATACTGTTCTGTTTCACAGCCTCTGCCCACCTCTCTGATCAGTTTTACCCTCTCATCCCAGCCAGTCACTCTTCTCTACTGGGAATGCCCACCCCATCCTCCCACAAATATGCACATGGCAGGCTCCTTCTCCAAGGAGCTTTCTTCAACCGTGATCTAGAGTAGCCACCCAGAAGTCTCTGTCACATCACTCTACTCTAAAATCCCTGCATAGCTCAGATCACTGTCTCTAGCCCCCATGAGAACAGAAGCTCCATTAGGAAGGACCTTGTCTGCTTGGTTCATACCAAGATGCTGGTTCTTTGACCAGAGCCCCTGTGCACATACTCAAAGAATGCTTGTTTAATAATGACGAGTGAATGAATGAATGAATGAATGAATTCTTGCATTTAATTTATGGGCCCAGTCTAAAACAGTCCTTTTATTTCATAATTATAATCTTATATGTGATGTTAAAATATATAAGAAAACTTAAATTTTACTTACAGTAGTTCATATATTTACTCAAACTTACTTCATTCCCTAGTGAAGTACATTTATGGATCTTCTTTATTTTATAGTAAATAAACTTTTTTTCCTAAAACCAATTATCCAATGTGAAAATGATAAAATATAAAGACTAAGGAAGATGACTTTTCTATAGCTATGTCATTCTTCATACATTTCAGTAGTTTTTCCTTTGCCAGGACATGCAGGCCTGGGAATGGAGCAGTGAAGGCCATGTAATTATTTAGCAGTAACACAGTTAAAGCTCTAGCTCAGTCTCCAGTGGGTTGCCAAAGTTCCAGTCCTCCATCTTTCTCCCCCAAATCACTACATTTTGGAACAAGAGGTCCCTGAAGTGCCTTGCTACCCTTCTTAAAAGATGGTCCTTTCTTTTTTTATATACATTTATTGGTACAATGTAATTATACATCACAGCAAAGTGATACAAACATACATGCATACATGACCTTGTGTATTTCCCTCCATATACCCTCATCCCCTTCCCCCTCCTCCCTCCCCATACATGTTAGTGAGATTGGTAGGGAAACTTTGTTTGGACTTAACTTTATTTGAACTGTTCCTTCCTCAATCCTCATTTTTCCCTTCCCCACCTACCTTTCCAAATCCCCCCTTCCACTATTTTACTGTTTTCTCTCATTTTATTGAAGTCCTTTTTGCTTCCTTATATACACACAATGGAATTTTACTTAGCCATAAAGAACAACAAAATTATGCCATTTGTAGGAAAATGGACAGAACTAGAGAATATTATGCTAAGTGAGATCAGCCAGTCTCAGAGAGATGGTCCTTTCTAATTTAGAAAGCCCACCTTTCTTCCCTCTCCTCCTCATGTGCCTCTCCATTGGCCCCCATCTCTGTTGCTCAACTCCATCCCTCTCCCCACATCAAAGGCTGCTGGGCCTCTGGCTGCTTTAACCTTAGTCACTCTCTTGCGCATCACCACTGCTCACGATACCCTGCACACTGTGTTGGATGTAACTCATAAAGGAGCAAATGCCAGTCAGCAGTGAAGGCCAGCACCAGTTCTTCAACTCCCTTCCCACATCAACTCACAGTGCAGGCTACTACTGTATAACTGATTTTACCCAGGTCTCTTCTCCAGCCAAATGCTCACTCTTGGCCATATGACCTAAACTTCAGTCCCCAACATTGGTCCCTCAGACCTGCTCTCCAGATGCTGAGTCTCAGTTTTTCTCTAGCGTCTAGCAGTAGATAGGCACTTACTCCCCAGCAGTGATGTCTTGGCCCCTAGAACCCCATCTCATCTTGGAGACACCTTCCCAACTCAACTTCTGCTCCCACTCACGGAGGGTTACTTCATCACTGGTCCTCAGGTTGCAGCAGTTACGTGGTAGACGTGCATTTGCCTGGGTCTCTTCTCCATGGGGACCAGCCTTCAGGGTCTATTCATGATCGTTCCTCCCAGGCTTAGCAGACCTTCGTGCAAATCACATGCTAGCCCAAGTGAGCAGCCCACAGCCTCCTAAGCCGCCAAAACCACAGGGGCTGTGGAAGGGAGGACTTCTCCCTAAGAGCCGCCAGGCCAAAAAAAGTCACATTTGTTTCTGTTTGTAAAATAACAATGAATAATTAGCGCACACTCGTGGTGGAGCACACTTGTATTCTCAGTACTTGGGGGGGCTGAGATAGGGGGATCACAGGTTTGAGCCCAGCCTAAACAACTTAGCAAGGCCCTGCACAACTTAATGAGACCCTGTTTTAAAATAAAAATAAAATAGGACTGGGGGTATAGCTCAGAGGTAGAATGCCCCTGGGTTCAATTCCCAGGACCAGAAAAAAATGGATAATTAGTATGATAAATATTAATAATGATAAACTCAGAACCATTATCTTGCCGTCCAGACACAATTACTGACATTTTGATTTTAAGATACTATAAGCTCTCTGTAATAGTATAATATTCTATCTATAATTCTATATTTTCTTTTACTGGGTTCATGCGCATGTTCATGTATCATCAAACATTCATCAAAAGTGGACAAGATTTCATGGATTTGTCACTATTATTTAGTCATTTCTTTATAATGTTTTCTAGTTTTTTATTACAATAATTCAGTGAAAGTTGTCTATATTTAATACTGAATGTATTTATTCTTGCTCCTTAAAACCAACTCCTAGAAATAAAACTGTTGGATTAAAGGATATGAATATGTTGTTAAACTGTTTTCTAAAAGATGATACCAATTTGACTTATTCCAGGGAGCCTGTCGTACTGAATATATTCATAAACACTGGCTGAGCTATTTTTAAAAAAATATTTCCCACTCTACAATTTGAAAGGTAGGTTATTTTGTGTGTGTGTGTGTGTGTGTGTGTGTGTGTGTGTGTGTGTAGTACTAGAGATTGAACCCAAGGGCATTCTACCTCTGAGCTACACCTCCAACCCTATTTAATTTTTTCTTTTGAAACAGGGTCTCACTAAGTTGCAGAGGGCCTAAGTTGCTTGAGGCTTGGCTACGAACCTGCGATCCTTCTGTCTCAGCCTCCCAAGTTCTGGGATTACAGGCATGCATCACCAGGCCCAGCTGAAAAGTAGGTTATTTAAGTTTATATTTTTCTGGTATTTCTTTGGTTATTTTGTAAATTTTCTTCTGCACTTTGTCTTTCTTTTTTCTTTCATCTGTTAGAGGTAGTATTCCTCTTGTTTTGAAAATATTAAGGATACATGACATTTTCGTAGTTTCTATCAAAAAGTTAATCTAAAAAGTATGGTTTTTATATTCCTATAAAAATAAATTCCCCTTAATTATTATCTTGTCTATAATTTTATGCTATCCTGCCATTATTAGCATCTTTATTGAATCATGCATCTTGACAGAGACAAAGTTGAAGTTGGAGAAAAAAAAGATTCATCTGGAACATTTTCTTTCCAATGAAATTGGTCTGCAACTAAATTATTTAGAGTGTAACATCAAAGGCTTGCCCACGATCTTCTTGAAGCAGTTTTCACAGCATTTAAAAACACTCTATTTAAATCTCTCTCTCTTTTTGTATATATACATCTAACTGTTGAAAGACTTCCCTAAGTAATGACTTAGAAAGCTGTCTTAATAAGACCACATGGTTCTCTTGGAATCCTTTTCTCTTTTTTATCCTAAGAAAATCCTATAAGGCCTTGTGATGGTTTTCCCCATAGTTAGAAGTCTTCACGTCTCAGACTGGTGGTAATGACACAAATGAGCCCACAGAACAAAATCAAAAGCTGCCAACACCACGAAACCTCTAATGAGGCCTTCTGCGGAGCCCCCAGCGCAGCCCAGACACGAACCAGCTGCCGAGGAGCAAGACGGCCTCGTTGGCACCACTGTTCACGCCACGTCCCAGCTGTGCTGTGTCAGGCTTGGTAATGAGCGAGCGCGCGCAGCAGCGTGAGATAGGCATTGTGTTTCTTCCTGACATTTCCCCCAAGTGACTTTTTACAGCCTACTTCTATTAATTAACTTCATCTCTTGGCCCTGTGCTACAAATACTTTCTCATTGCATATGTGAGTGGCACACGCCATGGTGAGCCACACCTAGGGCGACTGGCTGTCTCCAAAGTGACAGCACGACAGGAACAAAATGAAATATTCTAAATATTCTAAGCAAGACTGCTGATAAAGTTATGGGAAGAAGAGAAAACCAACTTGGCATCAAGATGCCATCATAGAGAGCTTGTCAGGAATGTTAAGATCATTTTCTCCTCCTTCACAAACACAGGAGAAGGTATGATTGATGGATCGTTCATAAAATAATGAAAGACGCATTTTTAAAAGATCATGTGCTTCTACTCAGCATTCTAATCCAAGAGAGGGGCGACCTTTGGAGTCTAAGTAAAAGGACACAAAATTCAAAACCATAAAAATACTTTGGGGCAGATACAGAATTAATTGCTGAAAAAATGTTAAATTTAAGTAGATACTAAAGGGATTGACTAATACTTTCTTGAGTAATTAGTATGTTCATGGCTCTTTACTCAGGGATTTTGGGGAAAAGAATACAGCTCTCATTATTTGAGGACCTACTATGTGTCAGACACAGATCAATTCTACAAAACCCCTACAAATCATACAGTACTTGATGATTGTGCAGAGAAGGAGACTGAGGGTTAAAGTTAAGCGATTTGCTCAAAATTACACGGTGGCTCTTAAATACCACATCCTGAACTTGGACTCAGGGTTTTTTTTTATTTTCTACCATATGTTACACTGCTTCTCAAAAAACAAACAAACAAACACAAAAGCCAGTGGACATGATCTCTACCCTAGTGAAAGACACACATAAGTGACAGCATATAGACTGGAGGATACATTGTGTGCAGATGATGTTCTAAGTAGTTATTGCATCTTGACCAATTTAATTCGCACAAAAACCGTACAAAGTAGAGTTGACTGTTACTAAACTGACACATAGGATGAGCCACTTGCTCAAGGTCATCCAGCTAGTGTATCAATTTCCCAGGATTGTCACAACAATATACACAAATTTGGTGACCTAAAACCACAAGATTTATTCTGCCACCTTCTTAGAGGCGAGAGATCCAAAGTCAAGGTGTCAACAGCTTCCCTGATGGCTCTAGAGGGGAATGTATTCCATGTCTTCCTCCTACAATCTGGTGTTACCACAGTCCTTGGCATTTCTTGGATTAGAGACACATCCCTCAAATCTCTACCTCTGTTGTCACATGGTATTCTCCATGTGTCTCTCCACATCATTTTCCCTTGTGTGTCTCTGCCTCTGCATCTCCTTTTCTTATAAGGACACCAGTCATATTGGATTAGGGTCCCACCCACTTCAGTATAACTTCTTTTTAACCTAACTAATTACATCTGCAATGGCCCTGTTTTCAAATAAGGTTACCTTATGAGGTTCCAGAAGGACGTGAATTGTGAGAGGACACTAATCAACCCAGTTCAGCTAGTAAGTTGTGAAACTGGGGTTCCCTCTGTGCCACCTGGTACATAGACCATGCTCCTGACCTCTGTGCTCTCAACCACATGCTCTGGTTCTTCTCTGATACACAATAGATAAATATCTGTGAAAGAGTGATATTTATGTAGGACAGATATAGTATTAGAGGAATGTGGGGCAAGTGACATTCTAATGGAGCCTTGAAAGATGAATGGGACATTCGTTTTTCATGTAGGTCAATATGGGGAGAAGGTATACTATTCAAGGAGAAGAGAAGTGCTGAAGTCATGCAAAGGCATGTCACATTTGGTAAATAGCATGGTCAGAGCACACTGGAACAGTGATAGAGGAATGGAGGAGATTTGGAAAGGGCATGGTGAATGCTATATATAAAAACAAGGCTGGGACCAAATAATTGAGGGCCCTGAGTTCCAGAATAAGGCTTTAGGACTTTGTTTATCGATCATTTAGAGCCATTCATGATAAGTGATGCAATAATACATGTGCTTTAGTATAATGGTTTTGGCCAGAGTGGAGAGAATGAAGAAAAGACAGAAATAGTAGTTAGGAGGTGATGTAGGAAATGCCCAGAGGTGGCTGGGTGTGGTGGCGCACACTTGTAATCCCAGTACTTGGGAGGCAGAGACATGAGGATCTGGGTTCGCAGCCAGCCTCAGCTACTTAGTGAGGCCCTCCACAATTTCGTGAGACCCGGTTTCAAAATAAAATATAAAAAATAGGGCTGGGGGTGTAGCTCGGAGGTAGTTTGACCCTCGGCTCAATCCCGGTACTGCAAAAAAAAAAAAAAAAAAGAAATGCCCAGAGGCTACATGTGAAAGGTAAAACTCAATATGATAATTTTAGTGGTTGTAGGGAGTAAGGGAAGGATGGAGTATACATTAGGTTTATAGGAGACGAGTAAAATGTGATATTGATGGAGCTTCAGTTTATGACTTCTAGTCCTTATTAGTTGCCTGCCAACATGTGGCTTATAGGAGATGTGGCTAGACATTCAGTGGCTAGATTGTTGCCTTTTATTTTTTTGAGTACTCAGTCTCAAAGGAACTAAATTGATAGATGATCATGGCAGATTAAAGATGAACTTGAATTCTCTAACACACCTTCCATCGAAAGAGGCAATGGCAATGTCTCCTTTCCTTGGTTCCAGGTGGGCTCCAAGGTGTTCTGGGACTTCTGAGGCACTAGAAGCTTTGAATCTCTGAACCTGGCCCTCGTGGAAAGCTTATTCTGAGAATAAGTCCAGTTATCTTACTGGAAAGATGATGTAGAAATACTTGGAGATTCTTTGGAAAGGGAGAGCAGCCTGCATAAGACAAGCTTTCTGGCTACTACCACAAAAATGGCAGGCTTCTAAGCAAGGACCATCCAGTTACCAGCTGCAATCCACCAGTTGACCTTGGCGCCAAGCTATGCCCTGTTTGATTTAGCAACCCATAACATTGTAAGTAATAGTAAAATGGTTGTTGCTACAGCCACTACATTTTGGGGTAGTTTTTGCAAACAATAACTGGAACTCACCCATAGAATGAGATAGAATGATTTATTTGATGTCTCATACAGAAATTTTGTAAAGCTTAGAGAACAAATATTGATAGGAGTGACAGAAGTTAAAATAATTCAAAATGCACAGTACTCCTTTGATTAAAATTCAGTAGGATAGCAAAAATTCAAATCATGACTCATTAGTGGATATCCATGGGAAAATTCTACTTATCGTACTGTGCAACCCAAAGAAAGGGGAAAAATGAAGACAAAATTGAGGCCACTTCCCTAGATTTCGTCTGGTACAATCATGACAGACAACTCAGTGGTTGATTCTGATGTACCAAGAAATAAATGCTCAAGTTCAAGCTCTCTGAATACTTTTTAAAAATGACTGGAGCTGCCTAGTATCAGTTATTAGTACCAAGAACCAAGCCTCTAAGATGAATTAGAGTACTTTGCTTTTCAGAAAAGATAACAAATTTTTCTCAGACTGCTGCCTTTCTTACCTCCACTGCCCCCACCAGAGTGAACAGAAATAGGGCATGTTTAGAAGAGTAAGCCTTCAACCACTTGATTGTTGACCAAACTGGAGCCACATTCTGAGGACTTAAGCAAGTTCCAATAGATGTGTAAATGTGCACCTGTCTATGGAGCTTCAGTTTCTGACTTCTTTGTCCTTATTAGTTTCCTGCCAACATCATTTAGGCTTGTTGAAGTACTGCCTTGGTGATGTTCTCAACAGATCGTTTTTTGTGTTAAGAGTGTTCTGCACTGAAACTGGCATTTCAAGCCACTCAGGTCTACAGACTACATCAATTTCTCTTTCTAGCGTTAGGATTTACCTTGTTAGGACAATAACAATATCTGCAGTAACACAGTGACGACTCATCTTGCCAGAATATTTGCCCTTTAAACACTTAACAGTGACGTTAAATCATCAACCAAGCTATAAGGTGTCAAATGCCATCCAGCAGTCAATGAAAGATTTAATCTTCAATTCCATAGAAAAGGGTTGGATTTCCCAATCTACACAGGTTTTAGTGGTGTATGCATCACCACTAAAAAGAAGCTAATAGCCGGGCGTGGTGGCACACGCTTGTAATCCCAGTACTTTGGGAAGCGGAGACCAGAGGATCCTGGTTCGTGGCCAGCCTCAGCTCTCTCTCTCTCTCTCTCTCTCTCTCTCTCTCTCTCTCTCTCTC
>PVJS01042986.1:0-17261 GCA_004027185.1 Glis glis
CACAAAGGAGAGAGAGAGAGAGAGAGAGAGAGAGGGAGAGAGAGAGAGAGAGAGAGAGAGGGAGAGAGAGACAGGGAGAGAAAGAGACAGGGAGAGAGAGCGAGAGAGCTGAGGTTGGCCGCGAACCCGGATCCTCCGGTCTCCGCCTCCCAAAGTACTGGGATTACAAGCGTGCGCCACCACGCCCAGCTGCCATTTTCCTCTTCTTTTACTCCACATTTCAATGGTAATGTCTGATCATAGTAAATACTAACTCCCATATACTGAGCACTTACTGTATGCCAAGGATTTCACATGACTTATTTTGAATGCCCTGAACAACTGAAGTTCAGCGAGGTGAAGGAAGTTGTCCAAGGCCAAGGAATAGAACCAGATTCTAATCCAGGTCTGTCTGCCACCCCAGCCTGGGCTCTTCACCACTGCACCATATTTAGAAGCCTCTGCAAATGCACACCACTGCCAACTCTTCCTGGTGACAGAGATGACACAGCTGCTATAAACACCATGTGCATGGCCTCTCTGCTTTAATGCCAGATTCTACCAAATTCTTCCTCTCATGTCTATGAGTAGGCTAACCAGAATTACTGTAACTGGCACTCACACCCTATCAGTGGTGTCATGCAGGCACAACTCCTCCTGAAGATTCCTCCATCATCTTATGAAATATGACCCTGGTGGGTCAGCCCCAATGGGCTCATGCACTTATCTTGGCATGTCTGAGTTCAAAAGAGAAAACAGCTTAGACCCAAAATAAGATTCCTGACACATAAGTCTGCCTGAAATCTAGTTTGATGTTTTTAAGATGCTAAGCTATAGATGAAGCTAAGCTTTAAGAAAGAGAGGCAAGGCTACAAAACACAATTATAAGACAAATGGGAAGAGAAAGAAGATTCTAAACTTGGGACAGTCAGGCTGGGAAAAACTAAGGATATTTCTTTTACAAAAAGAGGTTTGGTAGCATTAAATGTTCAAAGATTTACCAGGTTAAAAGAGCCCGTTTAAGGAGATCTCTAAGGTAAAGGCAAAGATAACAAAGCTTTGTCAATACAAAGCTCCAGCAAATCATAAGTGTGAAGTCACCTTTGTTTTCTCTGATAAGAAGAATTAAGTAAGGGACCTACTCTCATTTTCACCTGAACTTCCCAAAAGTTTGGTATGAAATTTGAGGCTTACTGATAGCAATAGTAATTAATAATTTGGGTCTTTTCAAGGACACATTTGTTTTCTTTTTGCCTTTCCAGAAACTATGTATTTACCCTCTTCCTAAATTCTTATTTATAATCACAATTAACCATTTTACTACATGTAAACTTTGGGGGACCAATTTTTCAGACAAATAATAGTGGATGAGAGAGAGAAGATAGATGATAGATGATAGATAGATAGATAGATGACATCACTGACAGATAGATATAGAATAGGAAGAACCCTGGCAGACTTTGGTGACTGTGTTAGTGAGCTTTTTGTTGTGAACAAAATACCTGACAAGAACAACTTAGAGGAGGAAAGGTTTATTTGGCTTATGGTTTCAGAGGTTCAGTTCACAGCCAGCCAGCATCAAGGCAGAAACATCATGGCAGCAGGGCATGGTAGAGGAAAGGTGCTCAGCTCATGGCAGCTGAGAAGCAGGGGGACAGAAAGTGGCCAGGGACAGATAGAGTCCTTAAAGCCTGACCCCATGACCCACCTCATCCAGCCACATCTCATCTGCCTGTATTTCATACCCAGTAAGTCCATTTCATTATTAATCTATTAATGGATTAACCTACTGATGAGGTTAGAGCCCAGATCCAATTATTTTACCTCTGAACATTTCTGCATTGCCAACACATTCTGGTGGACTTTCCATATTCAAACCATGACACTGACTCATTATTTAATGGGAGATAAAAGAATTAAAGGAACCAAAGATGACTCCCAGGTTCTCTAGCACTGGTGGCTGAATATATATTGAAAATATTTCAAGGGATAGATAATTAATTCAATTTGGACATGTTGAGTTTTGAAGGGCCTAGAACTAGTTGAATGGTGGAATCTAAACCTTGGAGAAAAGTTGTGAACTGGAAACACAGTTTTTTCAACCAACAACATAAAGAAAGTAGTTTAACATGAGAAAGAATGCAATGAACCAGGGAAAATGTCTAGTCTTCCTGAACTTAGCAATAATAAGACTATAAACGATTCAAGTACAGAATTCCCATAAACGCCAGCACTGAAGGGGAAAACAATAAAGGAAAACAGGCAAAAAGTTCTGCATGGAGCCAGGAAAGCACAGTGTTTACAAAATAAAGGGACCAGAGTGTCAAATGAAGTAGAGAGGTTTAGTAAGGAAATGCTAAAAATACTAAAAAGTTTGGACAGTTAGAAGACTACACGTGGCCTTATAAGGAACAGTCTCAGTAACAGTGAGCAGAAGTCACTCTTGAAAAATACAGAGGAGAAGAAAAGGAGATGCAGAAGGCAGGAACCTATATAGAAATCATAGAGCATTTGAAGGGAAAAATAAGACCAGAGGGAGCTTATGCTTTACTCCTGGGCTGGCAGTCTGAGTGGCAGCCTTGTGGACAGGGGATTGAAGGGGGCGGAGGAAGGCAACTGGCTCTCCAGCTGGACAATGACCCACACAGAGCTCCATGCACTTCAGCATGGTGCAGAGCAACCAGTTCTTTCTTCCCAACTGCCCTAAGGGCACACAGAGGTATTAAGAGAACCAGTGAACCAGAAATTGACTTGGAGTAGAGATGAGAAGGCCATAGAATGCAAGGTCCTTAGGAATGAAATCCATGTTGGGTACCATTGATTTACATAAATATCAGGACACACTCCCCAAAGAACAGCAGGACTAGCTATACCCCAGCCAATTAACAGTGAGGTTAGGATCAGCTTATTCAAACTGCATTCAGAACCAGCAATGGCCCAGGGAAGGCTCAAACCAAGAACCCCTGCCTTGGTGCCAGAGGGTCTATCAGCATCTCTCTCTTCTAATTCTCTTGAGGAGGAGAAGAGTAGAAAAACACCTCTTAAGAAAGGAGTAAGACTGCCCTGATAAGAAGTGTAACTTTGACTTGAATGATCATTTATGCAAGTGATGGCCCTGAAACAAAGATACTTGTTGAAGTTTGAATGACTGCATTTTTCACAAAGATAAACCTGAAGTGTTTTGTTTTGTTTTGTTTTTTTGGTCTTATCTCTCCCACTATGAAGGAAAAGGAAGCTAAAGTACAAGATGAGATCAATTATAAAAACTAAAAAGCATTTTATTTTGGCACATATTAAATATAGCATGTAAATTTTCACCCTTCTATACTTGCAAACAAAATGTCATGCCTAATACGCCCAGGAAAATGGTAGGATTACATGTTGAGAGGATGAGGGTGAAATTGTTGCCCACGTTTTTATTTAATGTGAGGGCTTACCAATAGGAAAGTAGGTAATGGGGACAAGGAGGGACAGAGGACATCATCTGAGATGGCAGAATCTCTGGAGTCATAGAGTCTTTTCATGAAGGTGGAAGAATAATGACATTATAGATGCCATTTTGTACAGAAGGCAGAAGACTGACACTGTCTTCAACTCTGGGTTCCCTGCACTTGAGAAGACCTAGCAGAAATCACATATGACTCATGGAAAAGTCATATTTTAGTTCTGGTGAGGAAATAGCAAGAGCATTCTGTGAAGAAAGTGAGGATATATGGGATGTGGTTTATCATGGGATGAAATTTGGATAAGGGAACAGTGAAGTTTTGGTCCTTAATCATGGGAGGCACAAATCATAACACCAGGCAAGAGATAAAAGCACAGAAAGGAATATGTCTGGAAGCCTGGGCCGTAAGAGATGAGCTAACCCTGATGTTTCAAAAAGAATGCTGGGGTAAGTGGCTTCAGTAAAATTAGTGGATGACCCAGCTATATTTGGGGGCCTTGTAAACCCAACATTATTTGACTTAATTTGAAATCACCAAGGTCAGAGCCGCCCAATCCCTCTGAGGAATTGAGGCCTGGTCTATGGGTTTGGAGGTCAATTATGGGCAAGTCTCTGGTTAGGGACTGATACAGATTCTGAGCAGAAACTTCAGGCCAGGAAACACTTTCCTCCGCTACCCTGAGCAGAGAGCCCAAGGTACCCTCAACTCTTGCCACTTGGTGATTATAATCTCCATCATTGACCAAAGTGCAGACATTTCTGAAATCACCACCCAAAGTCTCTTATTTTCTTTCCCCCCATTTGACCCTGTTTCATATGACATGAATTACTAGTGAGAGACAAATAGGAATCAGAGGAGGAAATCAAGCAGTTAAGAGATAGGAAAGACATCAAAATGTCAAGTAATGAATTCTGGAGAAATTTTGTAGATGATACAGACTTCTAGAAACAGAGCCAGACCTTCCAGAGAGAGAACAAAACAAGAAAACTAGGAAAATGCAGAGTAGTTTCATTCTTTTAACTTCAAGGGTGAGGGCAATCAAGAACACAGTTTGACCAAGCAGAGGCAAAGGTCTTGGTCAAACGTGGTTGTCCATATTTCACTCCTGGTTGCCCCACCTGATCATAATAATTTCACACTAAGAAAAATGAAAATTAAGCGTTATATGATAGTTAGAGACTGAGTCTTCATCTCACTAGCTTGAACTTGGGAGAAGGTCTATGGCAGTGGCAGGCACCCTTGACTGCACACTGGGGAATTTTATAAAATAAAAATGGTAATGTAATTTTTATAAGATCCACAGGTAATTCTGATGAATATCCCCAGAATTTTAAACTATATATATGAATTAACTTAAGCTTGCTCACATCAGAGTTTCTAAGTTTCAGGGACTTTGATTCTCCTACTGGTCCTGGACAAGTAATAAACTATGCAATTCACTGTGATGTTGACTCATTCACCCAATAGACACAGCACATCAAACAGGGAGGAGACTGGAAATCCTGGAGTGAGAACTGGAGGATGCTCACTCTCTTGGCCTCTGGGGAAGGGAAGTTCAGATGCTCCCCCTGCCCATCTCATCTCTGCTGAGGACCACGCCCATTCCAAGTGGAGAATATGACAGAGAGCCCATGTCATTGAATGGCTAGCCATGAATTCACTCATATGTTTTAGTTTGGAGACATCATATTATGCTCATGTTAGAATAACCAGCATTCTATAGGGTCAGATAAAACAGTCAAAAATGATATCTCCATACCAGTGGAAAATGAAGCTAAAGCCAAAGATACAAAGTTTTATTTAGCTGGTATAGCTTTATCCCAGATGAATACATGTAAGATGTTCCTTAGGCTCTTAAAATTTCAAAAACAAACCTCTAATCCCATTCATTCATTTGAGGACCTTAAGGGCCCAAATAACCCAGAAGGGAAGCACACAGTCTCAGGAGAGACAATCACCTGCATAACAGCCAAAGACCCCCTCGCCTAATCACCTAATGCCAGACTCAGGCCTCTTCACAATAACAGGGTTTGGCCACATTTCTAAAGCTCTTTCATTTTATGACTTAGTTTCCTGTTTTGAGTGTTTATAGCTCGTTATTCATTCTTACCCTGGCAGTACCTTGCTATATTATGTCAGATGTGTCCTTCTCTGCCTGGAAGAAAAAAATAAACTGTGAAGACTTCCCCTGACACCACATCTAAATCATACAGGACTAAATTTTCAAATATTCCAGATGAGACAAACTATTAAGCAAATATCACACACCAGAGGATTTAGGAAATTTACACATGGCTTCTAAAGCGTGGCAGTACAAGCTAGTTATGCAAACTTCTGCCTGTTTTGAGATGACAATTTAATCCCTAAAAAAGCTGATGCATGTGCAGCTCACCGGCCTGATGCCTGGTGGAGAGTTGATACTCGGTGTCCTCTAGAGGAACAGAACCAACAGGATATGTATATCATAAAAGGGGGGTATAAATTTGGCTTACACAATCAGAAGCTGGATAATTCTGAAAAATGGCCATCTGCACACTGGAGAGTCAGTAGCTGCTCGGTCCAAGAAGCCTGGAGCCTCAGAACACAGGAGACCAAGAGCTGGAATCTGATGACCTTGAGCAATAGCAGCAGCAACAGATGCACCAATTCAAGAATTGAGCTTGTGTTCACTTGCTTCTTCTTTCTTCTGTCCTTCATTCGCTCAGGGCCCCCAGCCTATTAAACATTGCCACCCCACATTCAGGGTGGGACTCCCCCCCTCAATTTGCTGTTCCACATGCCAATCATCTCATCCACACACCCCAAAATCTCTTAATTCTATGCATCTCTCAGTCCAATCAAGTTGATAAACCAGATTAGGCAACACACTCAGTCATGTTAATTTAATCTGCATCTGAGTCTTACTCTTAGGAAGAAGTAGTGGACATGATTCTAATAGAATTGAAAGTGAGAAGAACATTTGGGAGAAAATGACTGGATTTTAGAATTACAAATGCCAGAAAAATATGGTAGTAGGTTTTTTGTTATGTAATTAGGATGTTTTACACAGAGCTTAAAAGAAATGTTGCAGAGTATTCAATAGATTGTTCTTGAGAAGGCATAAACCTACCAGCCTCATCAAAGACAGCCTTATTCTGATCCTACAGGGGTTACCTTTGTCTATCTCCTTCTTGCCTATTTTAAATTTTCATTTTTGTGAGAATCTAATCTCCAGACATTCCTGTCTCATTCCCAAACTGTATTTTACATCCCCTACACCCCTGCCCTGGGACGTGTACTGACTCCTTTGGACTCCCGGTGGTATTTGACAATGTACCATAATTGACCCGGCCTTGGGAAGCCCCATTAGCCAAGAACTGACCTCACAACTCACACTAATATGATCATCTTTACAGTACTGGGCCAAATAACTTCAATCAGGAGCTTATCTAGATTTTAAACAGCAAATTTTTAGAACCTCTAGAAAATGATAACCATGCCCTATGCCAACTCCAAAATAAATAACAGGTGAAAAGGGATAGATGACTTTTTAAAATAAAATTATATTAATACATTTAAATATTATTTTTCCTCACTTTCTTCCTGACCTTTAAATGTTAGAGTTCCCTGAGTTTGGTCCTTAGCCATTTCTCTTCTTTACCTGAACTCACTCTTTAAGTGATTATATTAAATCTCATGGCTATAAATATATGAATTCACTGTTGACTTTCAAATGTGTATCTAATCCCCTCTTTTGGACTCCTATCTCATATATGCTGCAACTTGACATCTTCACTTGGAGATCTGTAAACACTTTGAAAATGGCATGTCTATGTCTACACTTGATATTTCTTTTTAAAATGTTTTCTTTCTCGGTCTTACCAATCTCAATGGATGGCACCATTATCTGGAAGAAGGAAGGAAGGAAGGAAGGAAGGAAGGAAGGAAGGAAGGAAGGAAGGAAAGATAAGAGGGAGGGAGATGAAAGAATGAGCATGGAGAAACAACTGGTTAATAGGAGCATAATGTAGTATTGGGAAGTATGTAAGCAGAAACAAATATTCTTAAATAGAATTTCATTCAACAAAACTGCCCTAAGGGATTGCTGATGCTTTATATGTTGATCCAAATTTTAAACTAAATTTTAAGAATGAAAGACAGTCATCACAGGGGGCCAACACATTTTTACAAAAATGGGCAATAGGGTCAGAAAACACTATTTATATGTCTCTATGACTTAGACATGTAATCAGGCTTATCAATATTGTATTGAGGTCAAAAAATTCTACTGAAAACATTACTATCTATTTTTGAAATTTGATTATTGAGCTATAGGGACTAAGTGAAGTCCAGAACAATGATACATGTTAATGAACGTGGGTTTAGGGTGCGGCCCTTTGTGAGATGGTGTCTACATGCATGTTGAGTGATGTTTTGCTTATTCTAAGGCAGGATTTTAAACCCAATATGACAAGTCAGAGCTTCAAATGTGGATAAAAACAAGCACTAAAAATAAGAGAGATGGCGAAGAACTTCCAACACCTTTTCCTTATCTCTCTTCCTGCGTGCACAGCCATCACTGAACACATATTCCCACCCATGAATTTAGCCCCTGGGATGCTCACCAACATCTGGCTGTGATTAGCATTTCTACAGCCAGTAGATCAGTACAACAAAGGAACATCCTCCGCTCCCCTCATGCACCATCAATCAATTCTACGAATGTTTATTGGGTACCCCTCTGGTGCAAGGGCTTATGTTATGTATGCCCTGCAAAATGCTTTCCTGGAAGTTGGAACTCTGTATTGCTTTTTATTACCTTTTGTTATTAAATTTGAACTAGAAATCTACACAGCACGAGCTTTATAAAAACAGACATTTTAAAGGAGAGAATAAACTACTTGAGAGCATAACTGATCTCGAAACTGGTACATTGCTCACCTCCTCTCATTCCAGAGATATTATTTTTCTTCCTTCTTTTCTGCTCTGTCATGAAGTCAGAGTGCAAGCCGATTCCAGCAATTTCACCAGATACCACAAACTAATGGCTGTGGGACGGCTGCCAGTTGCCCTGCAGACATGCTCTTCCCATCGGCTTATCTTTACTCATTACCCTGTTCTTAATATCATTGTGCAAAGAAACTGAAGATTACGAAATAACAAGGTTTTCCAATATGTTGCTGTGTTTAAACATGTGATAAATTAACCAGGGGATCGTGCAATGAAAGCATTTGCATTTAATTTCCATTTAAGGCACAAAGCTAACACAGCATGAGGAAGGAACAGGGCCTTGGTTTATTCTCAAGAGTTTGGGTGAGCACAAAACCAAATAAAACTGAACCACCACATGGCAGGATTTATTAAATCTGGACGACAGAACAAAGTAACACCCTAAAGAGCGAACCAGGGAGGCTTTCTCTCCCTTTCAAACTGTCACAGCATATATGCGAGATTTCCATAAATCTAGCAAAATACTACTTTGGATGCCAGTGTTAAATTTTCAAATACAAATTACAAAGTAAGGATGAAATTTTTCTTTGAGGAAAAAATTTCCTTTTAAAAAGAAAAGCTAATGAGAGTTACCCCCCCAAAAAAGGAAATGAGAAATTTTAGTCTGACACCAGTTTTTTATTCAATCATCTTGGTAAATGTGTATATTTTGCGAAGTTTTCTTTGCCATTTGTAAACAGATTACAATGAAATAAAACCATCCTCCTATTCACCTTATGGTGAAAACGAAACATTTTCTGAGGCGACACTTAATAAAGCACATTTAACTTTTTAAAGAGCTTTTAAAAAGAAATATCACAAGAACAAAGTAGTTTTTCGATAATACAATTGGAAAATCAGCATTCCTGTAGCTATTCACTATAGGATCGTTTGTATGGGATTTGTTGGATGGATATGACTGCTTTAATAGAACTAGGCACAGGTCCAAGAACAGAGATTTAAATCTTAAATATGAAACAGTCCTTTGTTTTTCTTTTCTTTTCTTTGCAAAGCTCATTTTGTGGCTTTAAAAATATTTACTCAAGAGATACTAACCTCAGGAACTATAACCAAGAAGTTGCCAACCTGATATTATTTGAGAGGTTGCCAGAAAGATCCTTGCAAAAGCCACCTCCCCTTCCCTCCATGATGCCTGAAATGTCAACAGTTGTAATTCACTCCATTGTGCTGAGGGCTGACACCTCCCTGTGGTAACCTCTGGAGGCAGGGAGGGCAGAAGGAGGTATGACTGTGCCAACATATAGTCATATAGTCACTGCACGGTGCTATCGTTTGGCCTCTCTTTTCCCATTTATTCACAAGAGTATTCTAATGCCCTCAAATGACTTACTGAAATTTAGCTACCTCATCACTGTAGCATGTGTTCCCAAACTTACTAGAGGAGGAAAGGTTTCTTGAGAAAGTCCTTGGGTGAAGCCAAAGGGATGTTAGCAGCTAAGGTTTTAAGCAGAGAAGAGAAAAGGAAGCAAAATACCCTCTGTATCCTGCACACTGGATTTCCTGGGAACTGACAGGGAGGGAAATCAGAGTGGCTTTCAGCAACCACGCCCTTTGCTTCTAAATACTTGGGAATCATTTTTTAATCCTTTTTTTTACAACTTAACCATACATTTCCCTTTAAAAACAAATTAGGACATTTATCCATCTTAGATATTCTCTCATTCTAGAGATTTTTAGTGATTGCTTGGAATTTCAAAGAGTTCTAAAATAAACTTAAAAAGTTACTTCAGCATCCTTAGATATAAATTGTTGAAGGGTGGAAGCATGACTTCGTCTAGAGTAGGTTGTTGCTTTCTCTTTACATTTTAACCTATAATAAGATATAATTTCTCCTTTATGCTGCTTAATAAAGGCTTTCCTGTTTTAAGATGATTGCTTACTCACGTGTGTTAGAGAAAATGGAAACAAAACAGAAGTTAATTGGTTTTGCATCTTTTATTATGTTAGCATCTATTAACATAACCAGCCTCCCCTACATCCAAGGGGAAAACTGGAGTCTCTGTTTGTCTTAATAAATACTATAGGATTAATTGACTAATTCAAACATGGGTGCATATACATGTGATTTTTAAATGTTATAAGGAAATAAGAAAGATTTAGTGGTCCCACTAAAAAATATAAATAATAACATATTATTCTGAAGGCACAGATCCTATTTTTTAAAAGAAACATTTTATTTGAAATCCACAATATTTTTTTAAATTTGGATTAATTTGGTTCTTGTACTATTCACCAGGGCCTTTAGAGAACTTTAAGGAGTTCTCTAAAACTGTCCTAATGTCTAGATTTCTAAGTATCATTATCAAAAGTCTCAGAAAATTGTTTTATCTAAAAGAGCACGAAGGTGTTATTTCCTGATGTTCTTATTCTTTTGCTCAAGAAAAAGAAAGATGGAAACATAAAATGATGGGGGTTAACAGAAGAATTATGTTCTGGTATTACACAGCACAGAGAGATGGTGATAGTTTAAATAATATATTATATATTTTATGATGATCTAAAAGAGAGGCGCTTGAAGGCTCCAAACGTAAAAAAATGATAGGGACAAGGAAATGCTAATTACCCTGACTTGATCAGTACATGTTGTGTGCATATGTTGAAACATCACACTGTAAACCAGAAAACTACAGTAATATATGCATACCCATGTTCATAGCAGCACAATTCACAGTGGCCAAACTATGGAACCAACCTAGGTGTCCATCAACAGATGAGTGGATTACAAAATTGTGGGAAATACACAAAATGGAATTCTACTCAGCAATAAAGAAGAACAAAATAACATCATTTGCAAGAAAGTGGAAGGATCTGGAGAACATTATGTTAAGCGAGATCAGTCAATCACAAAAAAAAGAAGGGACATATGTTTTCATTAGTATGTGCAGCCTAGGGAGTAGTGGGGACACACAAGGGACTCCAGTTGATAATGGAGAACCCTCAGTGGGGCAAGGGAAGTGGTACAAAGGAAGGGGAAGGGCAAGAAAGAAGCGAATAAGTGAAATTACTATCATAAACAATATGTACATGTGAAAATATACCAACACCATTCTCAGTACTTCATACGGGTAGGGGGAGGCAGGGGGGCACTAAAAGCTGTGTGCATATATGTTAACATCAAATAGATATTCATTGCAATGTAAGACTCCAATGCACCAATAAAAGCACGTTAAAAAAAAAGAAACATCACACTGTATCCCATCAATAGGTAGAACCAACACATGTTAATCAAAAAAATAAAATAAATGATAGGGTTACATAATGAAGTCACTGGGTGATAAAAAGAGACTTGTTTATTCTTGGAATAAGTGCAAATCAGATATGTTTCCCTGATGAGACATTAGCTACCCACAGATTAACCATTTATTTTTGCTATCAACAGAAAAGGGAACCAAAAGACATGAGAATGTTAGTGGCTCTTTCTTCTCACAAAGGGAACTTTTCATTTATTCCTGTCTCTCCAGCAAGTTCACTGTTCTCTGCAGTATGAAAATCTGATAGAGCTCACAAGGGATGGGAAAACTTAACTTCAATATTTTCCTGCTGAGCTTGAAAGTGCTTTGCAGACCCTAGCAAGATGAAAATCTCAGCTGTAGCATCAGAAAGAGGACACCTCTCTGTACCCTAAATTCCTATCTCTATCAGGGGAATAGCTCTAGAGAAGACAGTGACTAAGAAATCTGAGGTAGGTTTCCCTTCTAGCTTAAAGGGATTATCTCTGAAGATAAATTCATTTGCTTCCTACATCAGTTTTTTTTCTTTATAAATAATAAGCCTTCATTAGAATCAGTTTCTATTTCATCCCCTTACATTGGAGATCTTGAGGAATTTAATTCATTAACAACTTACCCAAGTCATAGGCCATCGTAGAATAGTGTTAATTACTACATATGAAAGAGATGTATTCATGAACAACTATTGCATAGCTGAAGCTTCAGGGGAAGGCTTCTCTTGTATACTATTCCTCAGCCTGGGAGGCAGGAAAGCAGAGAGGCAATGCAACAGGCTTAGATGTCCCACAGATGGCTGTTCTTACCCAACTGCTGTTGCATTAGCTGTTTAACTGTAAGAAAATTCACTTCTCTGAGACTCAATTTTCTCATCTACAAAGTGCTTTATACTAAAAATCTCATAGATCGTTGTGATGAATTAAATAACACATGAAGAACTCCCACCATGTACTGTATATTCTATCATAAGTAGTTGCATTTATTGTAATAAAAATGAAACCTTTATTATTATTATTCTGCCACAAACATTCACTACTTGGGTGCACCTACCCTGTTGCCCCCATATCTATGACAACTTACTGGTCCCCTGGGAGAATCCCTTAGAAATGTCAATAGGCTCAAGATGAGAGAAGAGCAAAAATTCCTAGAACACCCTGAGGTGAAACAAGTCCGTGACTCTATTAGTCCATTTTCACTGCTGTTAATACCTGAGGCTAGGTTCTTTATAAAGGAAGTATTTTACTAACTTTTTCTGAAGGCCCAAAGGCCAATATCGGGCAGCCCCATCTGTTCAGTCTCTGGGGAGGGCCCCTTCGGTTGCACCACAACATGACAGAGAATCAAAAAGGGAAATGACTGTCTGCAGAAGAGACCAAGTGCATGGGGTGGCCTCACTTTATTACTTTTTGTTTTTTTACATGTGTGTGTATGTGTGTGTGTGTTACTAGGGATGGAGCCCAAGGGCATTCTACCTGAGCTATACCCCCAGTCCTATTTTTTTATTTTGAAACAGGGTCTTGTTAAGTTGCTACAGCTACCTCAAACCTGTGATCCTCCTGTCTCAGCCTCCCAGGTACTGTGATTACAGGCGTGTACCACTGCGCCCGGTTTATGGCCTCACTTTATAACAAGTCACTTTTGCAAGAAACAACTTGGGTCCCATAAGAACTACATTAATCTCTTCCAAGTGCAGAGCCCCCAATGAACTAATCACCTCCCACTGGGCCTCACCTCTTAAAGGTCCCACACTGAGGACCAAGTTCCCAGCACATGGATCCTTGGCGGACACACTAACCATATCCCAACCATAGCATCCTCTGAGAAGTGGCAACAACTAAAACGAAACCCCTGGCCATAAGAATAAGGCTACTGAAATGTCCACAGAGATGCCTACCATTGGGTGACAGCCTCTGGAGACACTATCTTAAATTAGTATGGCAGAGGAAGAGCTGTAACAATACTGTCAGAAGGGTGTAATTTTGTTCTTTATGGAACTGGATAACATTATGCTAAGTGAGATTAGTCAGTCACAAAGAGTGAAAAGTCAGATGTTCTCCCTAATGTGTGGAAGCTAGGGAGAATGGGACTTAGAAGGGACTCCAGACAAAGAAGGAGAAAACTTTAGATGAACAAGAAGGCGACCTAACTGAGGGAGTTGGGAGGGGGGTGGAGGGAAACACACTAAAGCACATGGTGTATATACACAAACTTATAAGACTCAATCACTATGCTGAGCATGGAAAGGAGGGGAGGCAGAGGGAATAGGGTGGGATTTGAGGGAGGGCTAAATGAGCAATGTGTGCATGCATGCTTCTGATACCCTGACACTTATCAAAATGTATAATCACAATGCACCAATAAATGAATATATATAAAAAAAGAAAAAAAGAGAAGGGGGCCATCACACTAGGGAACCCAGGAAAAGAACTAACGAAAGGGGAATCCTGGGCAAACGTACCAATGAGAGGCCATACCAAGGAGGGGATCAAGAGTAGCTCTCAGTGCTCAGTGGGACCCTCGGGAGATAAGACTGCAGGTGTGAGCTGGCAAGAGGAGGGAAGGGCATGGTGGATGGAATGGTTAATTTTATGCATTAATTCAGCTGGGCCAGATATATGGTCAAGCATTATTCCAGATGTTTTGTGAAGGTGTTACTGGATGAGATTAACATTTAAATCAGTGAATGCTGAGTAAAGCATATTTCTCTCCATAATGTGAGTGGGCCTCATCCAATCAGAGGAAAGCCTGCATAGAACAGCAATAGCACACTCAGATATCTCACTGGTGGCTGTGCATTTCCCAGCTGTGCCCTTATATTAGCAGTTTACCGCAAATCCTCCAAGCAAGAGGGAACTCTGCTAGCAGTCAGTCTTTGGACTTGAACTTCAAGATCTTTTCTTCCCTAGGTCTTGCCCCAGGCTCTTCCTGACTACATTCATACTTGAACCTCAGTAATGGCCCTTTCCTGGTCTTTAGCATGACAGCCTTCAGACCTGAACTATAGATTCAGGACTTGACAGCCTCTATCATCATGTGAGCCAGTTCCTTAAAATAAATCTCTCTATAGCTACACATTCTATTGATCTGTTTTACTGGAGAACCCTGATATAGAGGGGACAGGACTGGGAATGGCCAGTCTCCTGCCAAGGATGGAACTAGATTGTTGCTACAGTCACCATTGTTACTACCCATGCCATTTGATCTGCCCCTCTTTAGATTGAAATGGACTGAGGAAACATCAGCTAAAGCTGTGAAGCGAACACCTGTATATTTAACTGCTTTCTATTTATTTCCATTAATTGGTTCATTTACTATTCTTCCTCCTTATTCTTTCCCTATGAATCAAAGGCAGCTTACGGTAAAAAGCATGCAAACAATAAGGCCATTAAAATAAGAAAGGGCATGACCTAATGTGGGAAGGGCGATGGAAAAATATCTGGAGGGTATTTAGGAATAACCCATCCTAGAATTAGTGGCTCTGAGCTTCCTGTAGTCAAAGGCAAAAAGGAAACTAAAATGGCTTTCCTGTCATCTCAGATAACAAATTAAAAATGCACATAGGAGAAACAGTGCTCACCATTCCTGATCTCCCCTCCTTCCCAAGCATATGGAAAACTATAACTCAAAATCCTCTTACAATTGGGCAGGGTTATGAGACAAGTTTTGGCCAATGAAATTTGAGCAGAAACAATCCGGGTCACTTCTGGACTGAGGCCATATAAGCCTCGCACCACCTCCATGGAACACACGTGTTGATTTGGTGGTGCTACCCCACCCAGGGAGTTTGGATCACAAAGCAATAGTGCTCTGGAAAGTAACCTGATATACAGAGGATTTTGTATACATGAAAAATAAACTTTGGGTGTTTGGCCAATGAGATTTCAGAGCTGTCGACTATCACAGCATGAGCCTAGCCTGGTCTAAAGGAAACGCCATGTATGACGCCTGACCTAGGACAAGCTCACGGTTTGTCCCCTTAACCAGTACAATAAGGTATCGAGGTGTGACAGTTAGATATAAAGTGTTCCCCAAAGAGCTCATTTGTTAATGTTTGGGGCTGATATAACTGAGTCTTGACAGTTGTAATCCCAGTAGTGGATGAATCCATTGTAATGGATTTATCTGAGTGGTGGCCTGGGCTGGTAGGGTGTGGCTGGAGGGGGTGGATCCATGGGGGTGTGGCCTTGGGGACTATATATGGTTCCTCCTCCCCCTGCTCTCTCTTTTGCTACCAGCCTCCAAGATGTGAAGAGCACAGCCCATGCCCCCATGCCCTGAGATCCGCAGTCCCACCTCACATGAACTGAACATGAAACTGTATGAAAATAAATCTTCCTTCCTCTAAGACGTGGTCAGGTCTTTAGATTATGGCTGGAAAAATGCTTACCAGAACATGAGGCTTGTCAAGAACAATATAGACTTTTCTCTAGAGCTAAATTCTGGAAAAGAATTTATTTTATGGATGTTTAAGGAAAGAATGATAAACATGTAGTAAACAATGTCTTTGAAATTGGATTATACAAAAAGGTAAAGACGTTTTCTTTTATATCAACCTAGGCATATTGTTATGCTGTAATTCCTCTGGAGAGTCTAAAGTATTGAAGTCCAGGTAGTTGATGGCAATCTAGGAGGATACAAAGATGAAGCTGAGATAGACTTCACAAATTTGTGACCTGTGGCCCAAACCTAGACTGCAGAACTGTTTGGTTTGGCCTGCTATGTTTTCTTATTTTTTTTTTAACTAGTAGTCAACATTGGAAAACAAAATCCATCTGCAACAGGGACTTCAGAAGCTGTCTTTGCTAAAAGCAGTGACTCGTAAGCCTGCAAATGCCCTATGGGTAACTAAAAGCTGGAAGAGGTTTGGCATCTCCACTTTCATTTTATATCTGTCTTCTTTATTACCTGAGCTGGGTCAGGTTCCTGCTCAGCTCTGCACATAGGCATGTTAATCATTTAAGGAGAGTTCATCTGAAAATTAGTAATACGAAGTTCATTAGCCCTAAATTTACCTAATCTATCTTGATCCCCTGGAAGGCTGAGGCAAGATGTGCAGCATCCTGTCTCAGAACCCTGGAGTGGCAACTAGAAGTCTCTGATAATTGCCCCTTCTGGGATCACAGGTTTGATAGACAAACATCCTTAGCAGCAAGTGGAAATAGCCCCCTAGAGTGATAAAGAACTTCTCCTGAAACACCTCACAGAACCAGAACTGAGAAAATGATCACAGTTTGACCAATTATGCAAGCCTCTTGTCCCCTGCCCCCAGTTCTTCCTTTACTTAAGTTTCCTGTCAGCACCCCAAAGACAGGGCTGCGATGCCATCTTGCTTTGCCTTCCTAATGTGGCCATATGGATTAAAGTTCTTTTCCTGCTTTTTGTCATTTCCTTTTCTGTTTGGTTTTTGGGGTGATTGACTGGACCTGGTTAGTTGGGATCTGTGGGGCCAGGCCTCTGGCCAAGGACTCCAGTAGCACATCAATATAAAGTCATAATGACTTCTGGCTGCTCTTTTTTAAAAAGTTAGTTTTGGCAATACTGGGTCTATGTTCCTGAGTGGCCACAAGTGCCCTGGAGATAACCAGCTGCTGTCTCATTAGTGATGGCACAGTCTCCAAGT
>PVJS01042987.1:0-17261 GCA_004027185.1 Glis glis
AAAAAATAGGGCCGGGGGCGTAGCGCGGAAGTAGAACGCCCCTGCGTTCAATCCCCGGTGGCGCAAAAAAAAATACATATATATATTAATTACAATACATATATATATAAATACATACATACATACATTCCAAGGTCCATAAAAGAAAAAAACCCAGTGGACCCATGCCTGTCCTACTGCACGTCTGCCTTCCATCCCTTGAACGTGTATACGAGTTCAATGGGATCCGGGCTACAGAGAGCCCGCGATCTCTATGACTCAGCAGAATGACCACAAACACTGCGGATTTCAAACCTCAGAGCTCCCGATGAAAGATGAGCCTCATGCATTAAGCACCTTCATTTTTTTAAATTTGCATTTCCATATTTTCCAAAGTGTGACTCCTTCCCATATATATTTAATTGTATAAATAAACATTTTTACTCATCTGAATTGAACCAAACATTCAAACGAACTATGCTAATGGGCTGAAATGCCAACAAAATCAACACTTCATGTTAAATCTTCCTTTAAAAAAAAGTAAAACCTCAGGGAATCCGCTCACTCAAGAATTGAATATGTAGATTTTCTTTAAAGGTTCAACTTTAATAAGAAAGGACCATCCAATCATTTTTCAAAGAGCTTCTGATCTAGAAGATCAATTTAGTGTCCAAAAACCCAACTTAAATCAAGTAATATTTTTAAAAATGTTATTTTTAAAGCAATCATACAGTAAAACAGACCTTTTATGGGTGCACAGGCCCATGAAGGCAACACGAGTGTAGATTAGTGTCTCTCCTCCTTAATCAGGACACAAAATTGTCACATTGTCCTTAAAATTCCTTTGAATGACCCCTTTGTGGGCCTGTCTTCTCTTCCCAACCATTGGCAATCACTGATCTGATCCCAGTCCCCATGGTGTTCAAGAATGTCACATGGCTGGGCTTGGTGACCCACGCCTGTAATCCCAGTACTTGGGAGGCTGAGACAGGAGGATCACAGGTTCAAAGCCAGCCTCAGCAACTTCGTGAGACTCTCAGCAACTCAGTGAGACCATGTTTCAAAATAAAAAATAAAATAGGACTGGGGGTATAGCTCAGAGGAAGAACGCCCCTGGGTTCGATTCCCCAACACAACCAAAAATAAAATAAAATAAAAAAGAATGTCACATAAATGGAGTCATATAGTATGTGACTTTTAAAGTCTGGCCTCTCTTGCTTAACATGATGCCTGTGTGACTCATCAAGCTACAGTGTGTAACAATAGGTTGTTTATTTTTGTTGCTGAATAGGATTCTGTTGTGCAGCTTCACTACAGTTTGCTTTTATTTTTATTTTCTTAGTTCCTCCACCAGTTGATGGATATTTGGGTTGTTTCCACTTCTCGACTATTTTGAATAATGTTGCTATGAACATTCTTCTACACATATTTGCGTGGACATATGTTTTTGTTTCTCTTGGCTTACAACGGTAGGGTAGGGGTGGTCTCTTGGAAAATAGACGGGGGATATTTTGTTACTACAAATAGTTTGAGAGTGGTGGGGGTTGGGGGAGAGAAATCTACACGTGTCTGCCACACTGAGCCAAGTTCATTATTTTTAAGTAAAATGAAGTTAATTTTGGTGCTTTATGCTTGCAGTTTGCCAACCTCTTCCCGTGGCTTCCTGGCTCATTCTTCGTGGAACTAAAGCAATCGGCACTCTTTTGATCCCTGTCCTGTGGTTGAGACCTGTCACCCAGCCTCACGAGGAGCGCATGCTCTCTCCTCCTACTTCCTAATAGTCTTACGATGGTCCCATCTTGGGTGACAACAACCGTTTAGCTCAAATAATCCCAAACGGCACCAGGCACCCAAGTCCTGCGGGTTCCTTCCTACCTGTCAGCAAACGACGTCTGTTTCCAAATTTAAATCTCCTTTGACAGAGCTATTAAAGTGTCTGGCTTTGATGTCAGCACTTTTAAATGCATCTTTCTCTTTCATCAGATCCAATGCTGGGGGCAGCTGAAGTCAGCGGCTCCCTCTAACAATCCTGATTTTTTTTTTCTCTCTCTCTCTTGCCTGGAGGAATGGGACAGCAATTTGGAGCATGGGTTTAGAAGAAGTTACGGGCCTTTAATGTGCCCATCTACTGGATAGTGTGGTGGACGATGTTGGGTGTAACAGTCAGGATGGGTGCGGTTATGCTGCAGTAACAAGACCTAAATCTCCATGGCTTTAACACAACAAATTTTTGTTGTTGTTGTTTTGTTTTTTCTTCGCTTATGCTTTACGCCCAATGTGGGTTGTTTGTGGCAGGCTGCGTTCATCACAGTTATCCAATCAGTCGGCCTTCTGGAGGCTGCATCCCCCTCCCCCCCACACACATGTTCCTGAGACCAACGTGGCCTGAGAAGGGAGCATGTAGTTTTATTTTCTTTTTTGGTAGTAGAGGCTGAACCCAGAGGCATTCTACCTCTGAGCTATGCCCCCAGCCCTATTTTATTTTGTATTTTGAAACAGGGTCTCACTAAGTTGCTGAGGGACTTCTCTAAATTGCTGAGGCTGGCCTCAAACCTGTGATCCTCCTGTCTCAGCCTCCCAGGTACTGGGATTACGGGTGTGCGCCACCACACCTGGCTGAGCATGTAGTTTTACATGCCCCTGCTTGGAAATAGCATCTGTTGCTTTCTTCTCCGATTTCATTGGCCGAGAGTGGTCACCTGTCCCGTGGGGGACTTGAGGGAGAGGGGAGTCTGAGCCTCCTGTGAGCCTGGAAGCAGGGAGGAGCTGGGGATATTGGTGAGACCTAGCCATGCCTATCAAGAGGACTGGGGCGCGGAGAGGAGGAAACGGACTTAATTAGCAGCTGAACTCACGTGATGGCTCTCTCTTGGACTCTCAGGAGCTCGGCAAATGACGGTGTCATTATGTGGGTGGATTAAAGAGCAGTATCCTTGGAGGTTGGGCACTTTTTACCCTCACTCTGTCTCTAATCTTGCTTTCGTCTGCAGGATGGCATTAGCTGACATCTTCTGGGCTCCGGGCCAGGTGAGTCACTTTCTTCCCCTGTTGCCGGGTCTCCATGGTGTTTGGCCTGTGCCAGAACCAAACAGCGGTCCCAGCCAGGACCTGGGCCAGGGCTCCAGACCCCACCGAGGAGAGTGTGGCACAGCCCCGTGCTCTTGACGGAGCCCACCCTCTCCAGCGCCACCGGCAGGACCAGGCACCAGGGATGAGGCCACTTGGAGTCTGATGAGTGACATTTGGCCCTGTGCCCACATCAAGCTGTCATCGCCCTGGAAAAGAGACGGGCTCGGGACGCTTCCATCTCTATGAAAGCCTCGGGCAGGCCTCGGTTACTGCTGGGCCGGATCGTGGTAGCCCTCCGGTAGGAGCCAGCCCCCGGGCTCCACGGGTGAAGGAGGGAGGGTGAGGGATCAGAGGGGGATGTCAGGTGCCTCCTGCGGATCAGGAGGCGCTGGACTCCAGCCAAGGTTTATTTTTCCCATTCCACAGGAAGAAAAAAATGCAAGCCAAATTCTCCTGTCTTCAACATACCATAAATGCAGGGATTAAAAGAGAGAGAGAGAGAGCGAGAGAGAGCAAGCTGGGTGTGGTGACACACGCTTGTAATCCCAGTACTTGGGAGGCTGAGACTGGAGGATCCAGGATCGCAGTCAGTCTCAGCTACTTAGTGAGGCCCCCTGCAACTTAGTGAGACCCTGTTTCAAAATAAAGAATAAAAAATAGGGCTGGGGGTGTAGCTCAGAGGTATAATGCCCCTGGGTTCAATTCCCAGTTCCAAAAGAGAGAAAGAGAGAGAGAGAGAGAGAGAGAGAGAGAGAAACCCAAACAGAGAGAAACCATTTGGCCAGGGTGCCTTTGCCTGAAATGTTTTAGTTTTGCACGACTGTGAAGTCTGCACCCAGAAGTTTTTAAGACCCATTCCTGGCTTGAATGAGGGCTGAATCTGGGGAAACAGATGTCCCCCGAAAGTGGGAACGAGAAGACAGTGCAGTTTGTCCACTAGCTACGATTTGTTTTATCAGCTATTGAAAAATCCCTTCGGACATATTGGCTGAGTAAAGCGACCACGTTGACTGGCGGCTCTCGCTGGAAAAGACAGTTCTGCATTCTCCGACCCCTGCTGACTTCTCAAGAGTCTCCAAGTGCGAATGTTCTCCAAAGGAAACCTTTCATAAAAACTCAGTTTGTAAAGCAGTTGGGAAGGTGGGCTGCTCTGGCTGAAAGTAGAAGTGAGGCTCCAGGTGAGGTCACCTCCCCTCACCCCTACCCTTCCTACCGCCACCCCGCTCTGAGCCTTGTAGACCCAGTTCACACACGTTACAAACACTTGGTACCGCCTCGGGACAGTCCACTTGTTAGAAAATATTCAGAAACGTCTAGGAGAGCTCGTGTTATCGCAGCAACTGACGGTGGGCATCGTTTCTAGAATTACAGTGCGTTGGATCGGCGATGCTCGTATGTGACCCGCAGTGAAGGAGACAGGATCTCAGAACACAGACTCATTCTGACCAAATGTGTAGGCAGCCTCCGCTCAGGATGCGGACACTGCACCGGGGGCTGTTGTCCCTCTACCCCCAACTTTTAAGAGTGCTGCATTCCTTGGAGCTGGGCGTGGTGGTGTACGCCTGTAATTCCAGTACATGGGAGGTTGAGACAGGAGGATCGCAGGTTTGAGGCCAGCCTCAGCAACTTATAGTGAGGCCCTCCGCAACTTAGTAAGACCCTGTTTCAAAATAAAAAAATAAAATAGGGTTGGGGGTGTAGCTCAGAGGTAGAATGCCCCTGGGTTCGATCCTGTGGACCACACAGACAGACAGATTCTCTCTCTCTCTCTCTCTCTCTCTCTCTCTCTCTCTCTCTCTGTCTCACACACACACACACACACACACACACACACACACACACTCATGAAGAGTGTTGGATTCCTGATTTGCTAATATCCCAGAAGGATAGAGAAACACTTACCTACATGGAGGGAAAAATATCTTTTGGCCACAAAGAATTATAGCTGCTCTATCACAGTTGATCCAGAATATCAGTGTGGAAATGGAGATTTTTTCTTTTTCTTTTTTAAATTTATTTTTATTTATTTTGTGGTACTGGGGATTGAACCCAGGGGCATTCTACCTCTGAGCTATACCCCCAGCCCGATCTATCTATCTATCTATCTATCTATCTATCTATCTATCTATCATCTATCTATCTATCTATCATCTATCTATCACCTATCTATCATCTATCTATCTATCTATCATCTATCTACTTTTGCTTTGAAACAGGGTCTCGCTAGGTTGTTGAGAGTCTCGCTAAATTGCTAAGGCTGTCCTTGAACCTGCGATCCTCCTATCTCAGCCTCCCAAGTACTGGGATTACAGGTGTGCGCCACCACGCCTGACTGATTTTTTTTCTTTTTTCTTTTTAATGTGTGAACGAGCTACTTGGTTGACTTGAAGGAGCAAAGGCCCCCATCAGAGTGGGCCATTTTTCCAGGGAACTGGTCAGTGCGGGACAGGACCCAGGTCTGTGTTTACGTCAGTGCGATCGCAGGGCCTGTCCTTGGGGCTTGCTCACCCATTATCCTGACTTTTCTGGGTGAATGACTCAATGTCTCCGTTTCCTTTAGATGCACATGGCGTTTCTGTGGAAGGCCGTCCTGCTCATGTTCTGACGTCTTCACAGAGTTGATGGGCACCAGGCCCGCTTAGGGACAGGAGCCTCTGACCCCAGGTCAGAGCAGAAATGGGGTTTTGGAGAGATGTCACAAAGGTCATAGCAGGCAGGACTAGAGAAGTTATTACAGACCCAATGGTCAAAGGCCCACGGGCAGCTGCAAAAGCCAACGGGGCGGTGAATCGCTGGGTCCTTTCCGAAGGCCAATCAGAGGAGGCAAAGAGGATTGTCTGATTGAAGAATTTATTCTAAGAAGGCAGATGCAAAAATTTTATTTTTTATTGTTAGTATATTTTTTGGTGCATTGTAGTCTCACATCATGACGAAGTTCCGAGTGATAGTGACGTACGTGCACGCAGCACTCGGTGAGCCCCCCTCTTTCCCATACACGATATTGAGATTGGCATTGGTAACTTCACGTAAGTACATAATTTTAGTGGAAATGTGTCCTTCATTGATTCTCCTTCTTTCCTCCCACCACCCTTCCTTAGACCCCCTCCATCGCTCCACTGGGGTTTCTCCTCCATTATCTAAAGCCCCTCTTGTATCCCGATTACTCCCTGGCTTCCGCACATGAGAGAAAACACATGACCCTTCACTTTCTGTGACTGGCTCATCTCACTTAACATGATGCTCTCCAGGTCCATCCATCTTCCTGCAAATGCTGTCATTTTGTTCTTCTTTATGACTGAGTAGAATTCCATTGTGTGTATATCCCATAAATTTGAAATCCACTCATCTGTTGATGGACACCTGGGCTGGTTCCATGATTTGGCTATTTTGAACCGTGCTGCTATCAACACAGATATGCATGTATCACTATGATATTCTGATTTCAATTGCTTTGGAAAGATACCCAGGAGTGGTATAGCTGGATCATGTGGTGGATCCATTCCCAGTTTTCTGAGGAATCTCCACACTGGTCTCCATAGCGGCTGCACTAATTTGCAATCCCACCAGCAATGTAGAAGAGTTCCTATTTCCCCACATCCTCACCAGCATTTATTGCTCTTTGTATTCTTGATTATTCTAATTGGGGTTAGATGGAATCTCAGGGTAGTTTTGACTCAGAGGTAAAATTTTGGCTCGGCAAAGGGCTTCAAGTTTCGTAAATGAAAAGGAAGGAAACGATCACAAAAATGAGCTGAATGTAGAATTGCTTTGCATTTCACAGATTTAACATCTTCAGTTTCAACTACAGATGGTTTCCAACTTACCATGGCTCCATGTTGGTTTTTTTTTTTTTTACTTTATGTTGTTGTGAAAGCGATACACATTCAGTGGAATCCTTACTTTAAATACTGAATTTTGATATTTTCCCAGGCTAGTGATAGATAGCAGTAGATGGTCTCTCGTGATGCTGGGCATCGACTCTGAGCTGCAGCTCCCAGGCAGCCCCTGGATCATGAGAATGAAGCATTGATACTCTACAGAGCACTGTGCTACTGAGCTGGGATGTTCGCTAGGTAAGGTGTATGAAGTGCATTCTCAACTTACGGTATTTTAAATTTGCTCTGGATTTATCGGGACGTGACCCCCTGGTAGGTGGAGGAGGATCTGTGTATGCAAATGACTTGAGATGCTTCTCAAGATGGGTGAGGTTATGCTGCAGTAACAAATAAGACCAGAAATCTCAGAAGTTTAAAATAAGAAGGCCACATTTCCACCCGGGAATTCTGTGCATTGGGACCCAGGCTCGCAGAAGCTCCCATCTTGGCATGTCCTTCCTAACTACTGTGGCAGGAGGAGGAGAACATGGTTTCATGGAGACTGACTTTTAAGTGACTTGCCCAATAAGGACGTTATCACTTCAGTCCCATGGCTGCACCTGCCTCCTCAGGGGGCCGTGAAGATCCTGGAAAGAGACTGGAAATATTTGGTTAGCGTTAGTCATGGTGACCTGACCCCATGACATTCAGCAGCATGGTGGAGGCATGGACCCGGCCCCGTGCTGAGGAAGGCCAGGGCTTCCTGCCCCGCCATTTTGTCTACTTCCCAGGAATTGACATAAATGCAGGTTCTTTGCAAAAAATCAGCTCTGAAGAGTGAGCCACGTGCTAGCCATGGACGTAAAGAGCAAGGGACAAGGTACAAAGGAGTTGGGTTTGAGGTCTGCAGGAAGTTCTTGTGCAAGGTATCAGACACTCAGATGCAGAGGATAAAAATGACAAAGTTGTGTAAGGACAGAGCCGTGTAAATATGGATATTTTTGCACTAAAACGCTGTGTCGGCCTTCTAAATGTGTCCAATGGAAGCTAAATCTTACAGCTGTTTTTCCTAGCCACTGTCCTTTAAAATAACAGATAAACGAGCTTTTCTTTCTTCTTTTTTTTTTTTGCGGTACTGGGGATTGAACCCAGGGGCATTCTACCTCCGAGCTACACCCCCAGCCCTATTTTTTTTATTCTTTATTTTGAAACAGGATCTCACTGAGTTGTGGAGGGCCTCATTAAGTAGCTGAGGCTGGCTACGAACCCAGATCCTCTGGTCTCAGCCTCCCAAGTACTGGGATTACAAGCGTGTGCCACCACGCCCGGCTTTCTTCTTTTTATTTTTTTAACAAACTTTTCTTAAGAGTTAGAACTGAGGATCATTCCCTTTGCCCCTTGAAAGACCCCTTCTACTTCCCCCTGATTGCTTCATCATCTTTTAATATATTTCATCTTATCATTGTATTTTTTTTCTTTTGGTACAGGGGATTGAACCCAGGGGCATTCTACCTCTGAGCTACCCACCCGGCCTTATTTTCTTTTTTTTGTTTTGGAACAGGGTCTTGCTAGTTTGCTGAGAGTCTCGGCACGTTGCTGAGGCTGTCCTCAAACTTGCGATCCTCCTGTCTCAACCTGTCAATCACTGGGACTACAGGCATGTGCCACCACGCCTGGCTGTTTTACTTTTAAATTGACCATGTTCAAAATTTCATCTGGATTGAGTTATCATTGGAATGGTTTGTAACATTTAAGTGACATACATGTATGGTAAAATTGCTAATCATTAAATGTCAAAGCAAGATTTCATTGGAATATATGTCTTGAGGAGCTTGGTGGGAGGGATTGTGGGGTCCTAATTAAAGGACACTTGATCTGCACCCCAGTATTCCGAGCTGCTCCACCTCGGAACGAATGGGAGGTTGGTTCACCTGGAGACAGAGTGTCATGGGAAGGTTCTGGATGAGCGGAGATGGTACTTTTTCTCCTAAAATGGAAAAGGGTGTTTGCGAAAGGGGGGATGGGGAGAAGGAGCCGTGGAAATGTGCTGAGGCGGGTCAGTGCGGGGAGATAACGTGCTGAGCCCCGGCGTCCGTACCCACATGCCTGGACGGGTCGTTGTGTCCCTGGGAGTAAGGCGGTCTCCATTCCAAAGTCCTTTCTCCTCTCCCTGACTCACTGGCCTGCCATCGCATCCCCTGCGGGCCCTGGGGTGACATACTGCAGAAGGAGCTCTGCACGCTGGCTGGGCGCTGCTCACATCTGTCTTGTCTGTCCCCATCAGTGCTGCTGGGGAGGGACTGCTCTCCTGCCCCCCTCCTCATGCCCTGGAGGAGATGCAGACGGTGTGCCCCACACACCGCTCCTTCCCCATGCCGCCTTGCTCTCTGTGACCCCCCCTCCTTGCCACCTCCCTTCTTCCCTCCCTCTGCCCCCCCCAGTCTTCCTTCTCCTGAGAATTATTATCCCAGAGCTAAACGTTGGATGTTATTTGCATAAAACATTACCGAGAAGGCAAGAGCAACATTTCTTTATGGGCCTGGGTCCTAGCCATTGGCGAATGGAGTTGTATCGAGAAAAATGAATTGTTTGTGGTTCATATATTGAAGTTTCACTGGGGAGGGGGGCGCTAGGTATTTGCACCGAATGTGCTAGGGTCAGAAAAGATGACTTCATTCCCAACCACTAAAATGAAAAGGCCGCAGCAAATTAGGTTCGAAATGCACCTCCCTGTCCTTAGAGGCTTCGCAGTGACAAATGAATTAGGCCCCAAGTAGAACACAGGCCAGCTTGGTTTCAGAGGCGCGAAGAAGACTAATAAAGGCTGCAATCTCTCTGCAGCCCCGAATCGCACCAGCCCGTTGCCCTGTTTAATAGCCCCGTGCTTCTCCACTGAGCTTCTTAATTAAGTCGCAATAAGAGCGGGCCTCAAGAAACTCCTCTACACCTGAGCCCCTGAGCTTATTTATTAGCTAATATTTAATTTTCTCCAATTTAAAATGTAGGGTCTTTAATTCTTATATTAGTATTTATTATTTTCTAATTAGTAGTGGTTCCAAAGAGTGGTTTGGAGAGGGAATCGTCGTCCCCTCGTAGGTAACCTCGATCCATGTTCCTTGTGATGCCCCCACATAGCATGTGAAGAAAAATGTATACGCAAAGAAAAGCAAGACAATCCTGAAGTTTGTAGGAAGGAAAAGAGGAAAGGAGGTAGGAAGGAGGAAGGAAG
The DNA here is from genome assembly GCA_004027185.1 of Glis glis. Lineage (NCBI taxonomy): Eukaryota > Metazoa > Chordata > Mammalia > Rodentia > Gliridae > Glis > Glis glis. Next base: position 10,093 of record PVJS01042987.1, read on the forward strand.
GGAGGGAGGGAGGAAGAAGGGAGAGAGGAAGGAAGGAATCATGCCCAGCTCCTCTCCTTGCTGCACCCCACTACAGGACACTGCGTGAGCGCGGAGGCAGGTGTGAATCTGCACAAGGAGCGGGAAGAAAGGCGCGTCCCCGTGTCCCTCCGTGGCATAAGGTGAAGGTCTGAGCCCTGGCTCTTAATGCTCTGCTCCAGCAAATGCGCTTCTGGAAGGAATATCCCTTTCCTGCAGCGGGCAGGGTCCTGGGACAGGCTGCTCAGGCCACCTCTGTCCCTTTTTATGGGATCAAGAGCACACGGAAGACTCCCGGAACAACGAGAGAGGAACTACGCTAAAATGCAAACCTCTGCGTGCGTGCCACCTTAGCGGAAGGAGGCGGGGCCATGTGTCCCTTGGAATGGAAGAAAACACCCTCCCCTTTGCTTTTATTGATTTGGGGGCATGGGACAGCGGTCTCCACCTGCCCTTCCATTTGCTGGACTCTTTTCTTTCTATAACATAGGACGCTAATGACATGTGGTGATGGATTGTCATGGTCACCAGTGAACCAGTGTAACCAGTGGGAGTTTGCGGAGTTCATGTATTCATTCAACAAATTTATCGGAGGCCCATTATGTGCCAAGCCCTTCTCCAAGTCTCTGATGAACAGAAAAGATAATGATACAGACATTAAAAACATAGCTCCGAGCCGGGCATGGTGGCGCAGGCTTGTCATCCCAGTACTTGGGAGACTGAGACCGGAGGATCCGGGTTCGTGGCCAGCCTCAGCTACTTAGTGAGGCTCTCTGCAACTTAGTGAGACCCTGTTTCAAAATAAAGAATGAAAAATAGGGCTGGGGGTGTTGCTTAGAGGTAGAATGCCCCTGGGTTCAATCCCCAGTACCGCAAAAAAAAAAAAAAAAAAAAAAAAACATAAAAGTATAGCCCTGGAACCGAATTACATGGGGTCAAATCCTGGCTTCCTGGCTACGGGAAGCGAAGTACGACTAATACCCGGCTCAATGGGTTGGTGTCAAGTTTAAGTGAGTTAATATTTGTGAGGAATTTAGAAGAGTGCCTGGCACGGATAAGTACTGCGAGGGCCTTTGCCAATAAAAGAATATTACTTTTGAAATGAACAACCAAGATGTTAGATTACATTAAATATTCCTGCCTAAGGAGACAAGGCTGTATGTATTACCTTAAAAACTACCAGAAGAGTTAAAAGAATAGGAGTGAACAAAAAGACTTATGACTCTTTTTTTGTTTGTTTTGTTTTTGGTAGTAGAGATTGAATCCAGAGGCATTCTACCTCCGAGCTACACCCCAGCCCTATTTTATTTTATTTTTTATTTTGAAACAGGGTCTTGCTAAGTTGCTAAGGCTGACCTCGAACCTGCCATCCTCCTGTCTCAGTCTCCCACGTACTCAGATTACAGGCGTGCGCCACCACACCCGGCTGAATGCAAAGTTTTAATTTTTTCCTAGCAGCCATCAAGAACACGCACGCATATATAGAACGCCTCTGCTTATTAAGATTGATGCTTTAATTTATTAACCCACATCTCAGTAGCTTAAAGCAACAAAATGTATTACCTGCTCAAGTTAATGTCTGTGTCAGGAAGTGGGAATCTCTTACACCCCCTCATGTATATATTCATGCTGGAACCTCCTCCACCATTAAGGATCGAGAAAGAGAAGAAACCCCGAGAAAGAAACACTGGGTATTAAAGGTGTCAACCCCAAAGTGACACCCATCATGTCATCTCCCACGGCCAGAGTAATATCGCATGGCCACCCCCACCTTCAGCGGGACAAAGAAATTCAATGTTACCGCACACCTGTTTTCCTGGCTTACTCTGTGTGATCATGGGCAGGTCACTTAATTTCCCCGTGCCTCAGTTTCCTTATTTGCTAAATGAAAACTGAAATAGCAATCTGCTCAGAGCACTGTCATGAGAATTAAAAGTGAGAATAAACAAGAAGTGTAGCTGTAATGATGATCTCCTTTACCCTTAGAAAACACAGAATGGTATGTATGTATGCGTGCTTGACGTAAGTAGTAAATACCATTATTTCCGATGCTAGTAAAATTTGTGATGATAGAAACCATAGCCTTCCATTTTATACCATAATTACACACACACACACATACACACACACACACACACACACACACACACACTGATACATGTGAGTCACCATTTCCTTCCATGCCCATAAAAACTTCGATTGTGTTTGAGTTTTATTACTTTTGGCCTGAGGCCACTTAACGATTCAAGGAGAAAATGGTGGCTTCGTGTTTGTGAATTCCTCATGTGAGCAGGAGAGAGGGGCCACTCTCTGCAGCTCTCTCCCATGCGCCCCGGGGCCTTGGCAATGTGACGTCAGCGGGGACTCATGAATCAGGGGCTCAGATGCTGGAACCCAGAGGCCAGATATTGGTGACGAAAGCAGAACGAGCTGGGTCAGAAGAGAGGCCAGACGTGGACATTTTAGGGAGACAGGCCTGAAGAGGGGGGATGGGAGGGATGTGGCCATTCTGCAAGTGGGGGGTTGGGGAGGAGCCTGTGGTCATGGGAGGAGTGGAAGTCAGGACAAGTGAGGCCCAGGCACCGATGGCTGTCGGAGGACAAGGGGCGTGAGGACTTGGGGTGACTGGAGGACCACGCGTCATGGAAGTTGTGAAGGCGCAGCTGTCTTTGCGTCTGTGCAGCACTCACCCCTCTGAGGCCAGGGGCAGAGCTTACACTGAGAACCAGGGCCCCGCAGCTCCACGGGTGATCTTGTGGCCCAGGCTTGGCCAATCGGGTGCCACATGCCTCTAGTCATATGATTGGTTCAGGGATGGCAGGTGACCCAGATTGGAGGCCATCAGAGCCAATCCCAGGGCTTTGCTGAGGGGTGGAGGAGGGTTCTTTGCAGAGGGCGCTGGGATGGTAGATGGAGGCTTCTGGAGCCACCATGGGGTAGAAGTTAAAAAAGATTGTGCTGAGATGGGAAGAGAGAGAGAGTCCCCGTCCCTGGGTTTAGACCTGCTCAAAGCCAGCTCATCGATGGCCTGCCATGGCATGAACCAGTAAATTCCTTTCTTTGTTTAAGCCAGTTGGACATAGGTTTTCTGTCACTTACATCCAAATGTCTCCCCTAAGAGATAGACTGCATCTCTTTGAAGCTCCGTGTTCTTTTTTTTTTTTTTTTTTTTTTTTTTTTTGTGGTACCAGGGATTGAACCCAGGGGCGTTCTACCTCCGCGCCAAACTCCCGGCCCTATTTTTTTATACTTTATTTTGAAACCGAGTCTCACCAAGTTGCAGAGGGCCTCACTAAGTAGAGAGAGAGAGAGAGAGAAAGCTGAGGCTGGCCACGAACACGGATCCTCCGGTCTCCGCCTCCCAAAGTACTGGGATTACAAGCGTGCGCCACCACGCCCGGCTGTGTTCTTTTCTTTACAGTGGACGAGTAGCACATGCACTCTGCAAAGACATTTGGCAGGTGTTTGTGACCTCCCTGGGACCTGTTCTGTGGAATTCTCAAAAATCACCTTCCAGTGCAGTTTCCCCCCAAGAAACCCAGTGTTAACTTATCCCTGGAGAGCACGCATCTCTGAGGGGCCTCCTCAGCATCTGACATCAACTTTGGCTACGGGTCCCCGATCCATTAACATCATATACAGCTTCATGACTGTCCATCCCAAACAGCTGTCTCCAATGGGCCAGCCCTCACGTGGTCGATATCAATGACAAAAATAACTAACCCAGACCTCAAAATTTGTTACCTCTGAATGCATTAGGGTGGAAGTTATCAAATTGGAACTGTATTACTCCTTAAATTACCTTGGAAACAAAATCAATAGTTTATTAACCACAGTTGAGAAAAGAAAAAAGAAGGGATCTTTATACTATTTTTTTAAATTGAATATTTGAAGCCAGGCATAATGGCCTATGCCTATAATCCCAGTACTTGGGAGGCTGAAATAGGAGGATCGCAGCTTCGAGACCAGCCTCAGCAACTTAGCGAAGCCCTCCGCAAGTTAGTGAGACCCTGTTTCCAAAGAAAGATTAAAATACAGCTGGAGTTGTAGCTCGAAGGGAGAATGCCCCTGGGTTCAATCCCTAGCACCAAAATAAATAAATAAATAAATAATATATGTATGTCTTTATATAATATATATAATATATATATATATATATATATGTCTTTATATAATAAAGACCTCAAATATATATATTTGAGGTCCACTGTAAAATATATATATATGTCTTTATATAATTGTATTGAGTATAAGTGTATTGAGTTCATCAATGACTACAATTAGGGGTCCAGGAGCCAAGTGTGAGCTAATTCGTACACTACCACCTAAGTTGCTTTTTTTCTTTTTTAATCGCTTCTTTAACATTTGAAAATGTTCAGGGTTTCTGCCTCAATTCCTAGTACCTCTGTCTTCTGTGGGAAGGTCAGTCCCCATGAAATAGCACGTGCACATTGTTCCCAGCCTCACAGACTCCAAGGAGCCTGACATTCTGCCCCTGCCAGAGAGTCCCCAAGCCACTTACTAAACTGCAGGTGTGGGGCTAGAACCCTACCCACACTCGTGTGCTCGCTCACCTCCCAGTGACAGCCGACAGACTGACAGAGCAGAAAGCATTTATTTTTTTTGCCTCAGAAGAGGATAATTAGATCGTAAATCAATGCCGAGGCCCATCTGGAACATGCTCTCACAAATTCTAAACGTTACACGTCGGGGTTGAATAAGTCCCTGGGAAATACTCAATGTGGATATTAGTCATTACTACAAACCAGGAAATTCCAGGGCCTGGTCTCTAAATCTGCTGAGAAGTAGGCTAAGAGGGCGAGGGAGGGCCAGAGAGCTGGGTCAGGTCAGTGTGGGAAGGATGCATTGAGAGGCTGTGGCGAACATGGCGGCCCTCTCCTGCTATCTTTTCCCTTATTTCCTATTAGATATTTAGTTGGCACATGGCCTGGTAGAAAGAAAACCAAATCCCCATCCCAGCTTGCTGGCAGACATGGCCACTATGTCCTGGCTAGTGGAAGATAAGCGCACGTGCTATGTGGGAACTCGCGGGGTGTCCCCGCCCCTCACTCTGTCCCGCTCTGGCGGGAGCCCACGGTGAGGAGCCCGATGCTGAGCCTGGCGGAGCAACGAGGTGGAAGGGGCCTGGGGCCTTGATGTTTCTATGACACCAAAATGCATTTTTGTCTTGTTTGGGGGAGACGCAGCGCCAAAAGAAATCTCAAATCTCATCTCAGTGGTGCCGCTGGGCGAGGAATCTTGGGGACAGTCCCAAGCGTGATGAGCAGTTCCTGGGTGCAATCTGATTAGGATCATAGTCCAAAACGCTGGGGACTGTGGTTTGGGTGTGTAGCGCAGACAGGAGGTGCCGGTTGTGAGAAAGGTGGTTAGGTAAACGCACAAGTCACACAGTCCCTCATTATTGCCAGGTGCTACACGCTGTGCACAGTTGTGTGTGCTGCACTTTTATAAGGAACTAGCAGCACAGCAGGTTTGTGTATGACAGCATCACCACAAACGCAAAAACAACTCATTGTGCTATGAGTTAAACAGCTATGATGTCACTAGGCAATATTATGAGCTTATAGGAGCTTCATTATGAGCTTATAGGACCACATATATGCGGTCTGTTGTTGACTGAAACATCGCTATGCAGCCGGGCATGATGGTGCACACCTGTAATCCCAGTACTTGGGAGGCTGAGACAGGAGGATCGCAGGTTCGCGGCCAGCCTCAGCTACTTAGTGAGGCCCTCTGCAAATTAGTGAGACCCTGTTTCAAAATAAAGAATAAAAAATAGGGCTGGGGTGTAGCTCAGAGGTAGAATGCCCCTGGGTTCAATCCCTAGTACCGTAACAAAACAAAACAAAAAGAAGAAATATTGCTATGCTGTGCATGACTGTATACCTGGCGGGTCTGGCACCTGTCGATACACAATGGTTGTTTCCTGAGTGAAAGAAAGAAAGGAGGAGCCAGGCGTGGTGGTGCATGCCTGTAATCCCAGTACTTGGGAGGCTGAGACAGGAAGATCGCAGGTTGGAGGACAGCCTCAGCAATGCAGCGTGACTCAGCAATCTAGTGAGACCCTGTTTCAAAACAAAAAAAGAAAAAGGGCTGGGGGTGTAGCTCGGAGGTAGACTGTCCCTGTGTCCAATCCCTAGTACCACAGAAATAAATAAATTTTTAAAAAAGAAAGAAAAGAAGAGAAAAAGAAATAACAGGTGTACGAATATCACCCAGATTAGCTGTCGCGATGCAGTGGTGGGTTGGAAAGAATTTCCAAGACCAGGAGTGAGGCTAACAACAGAGATCTACTTTGGAAAGCAAGAAATACACACTCAAGGGAGAGCGCGGGCGTCTCCAGAGACAGACTCACTGGGGGGTGCATGGCTTTTCTTTTATAGGAGACTTTCGTGAGGGTGGGTGGGAGGAGGTGCGTGAGGGTGACATCGGTCTGGCAGTCACAGATGATTCAGGGTGTTTTGGTCATCTCCCGGGTCGTGATGGGGCCTTGAGGACATGTTGGGCTCTGTCATTTTGATTGCCATGCATCTGGGCTTACTACTGGGACATGTCCTTGGGGTTGCAACATGGCAGGTGGGCTCATTGGGGTCTGCAGTCAGAAGACTCTGTTCTTGGGGCTCCCTGAAGCCTCCCCTTGGCCACTTCCCAAGGGTAAGGGGACCACCGAAACACAGAGAAGCATCGAGGAACGGTGGCCGAGAGGGGGTGCTGGGAACCCAGGACCTGGGTCCATGTATCTAGAGGTCTCCAGTGCCTAAAAATAGAGTCCAATACACAGAGACGAGGCCCATGTCCTCACTGTTGTGGTTGTCATGGTTGAGAGCAATTGAGTGTCGGCAGGTTGATCTGACCTCAAAAGAGAGGACCCCAGGGTCCCTAGGTCAATGGGCTCTTTCTAAACTTGTCTGGATATGTTTTCTATTTATTTGTTTGTTTGTTTGTTTGTTTTTTTGCGGTACCGGGGATTGAACCCAGGGGCGTTCTACCTCCGTGCTACACCCCCAGCCCTATTTTTTATACTTTATTTTGAAAGCGGGTCTCACGAAGTTGCGGAGGGCCTCACTAGGTAGAGAGAGAGAGAGAGAGAGATAGAGAGAGAGAGAGAGCGCTGAGGCTGGCCGCGAACC
>PVJS01042988.1:0-17262 GCA_004027185.1 Glis glis
GGCCCCGCCCTCGCAGGCCCCGCCCTCGCAGGCCCCGCCCCTCGCAGGCCCCGCCCCGCGGGCCCGCCTCCCGTCTCCTCCCCGCCCCCCGAGCCGACGAGTGGCGGCGGCGGCCCCAGGACCCGGTTCCCTCAGACAAGAGGGCGGGTGGAGGAGGAAGCGGCCAGGCCCCGAGCCCCGCTCCGGCGCGCGAGCACCGCCCGCCTCAGCCGACCAGCGCCGGCGGCCCCCGGGCCTCGCCGAGCCGAGGGCAGGGGCAGGGCCAGGCCGGGCGGCCGCGAGGAGGCGGCGGGGCGCGGGCGGAGGCGGCGCGGCCGCGGCGGCCGCTTTGTTGTGCGGCCCGGGCCGAGGAAGGAGAAGTGGGAGGAGGGGGAGTCGGCGTCCCGCTCCCTGCGCGGCTCATGGCGACGGCGCTGGGCACATCCGGGACCCTCCGGCCGCGGCGGCCGCGGCGCCGGCTGCTCGGGCCCCAGCCCCGGCCGCTGTGGTGACTCCGCCGCGCCCGCCGTCGCCCCCGCGCCGCCGCCCGCCCGCCGCCCGGAGCCGCCGCGCCGCCGCCCGCGCCGCCGGGGACATGTCTAACCCCGGAGGCCGGAGGAACGGGCCCGTCAAGCTGCGCCTGACAGGTGAGGGCGGCGGGGAGGGCCGGGGTCGATCCGCGGCGCGGGGGCCTCTCCCCGGGGCCGGGAGCCATGGCAGACCCCGCGCTCGGGTTGGAAGTGCTTGCAAACGCCTGGCGGTCTTTTGTGGAGGGGAGGGGGACCCCGGTCCCAGCACGGGCTGATTGGAGGTCGCCAAGTCTGGGCCGAGCACTCTCTGTCCCTCCCCGGGCCACCGGGAGCCAGCCGCCCCTGGGCTGCTGTCCAGGTGGGGTCGTGAAGGGGATTATTGAATCCGGTTGCTGACTGCGGGCAGTAAACACTCCTTAAAGATGGAGTGCTTAACGGGAGGGTGTGTGTGTGTGTGTGTTCCTGGGTTGTTAATTTGGATACCCACTTATGCCCGCGTGCAAAACCTTGATTCTCTGCTGCCAGCCACTGTGGCGGTGCCACACACCTAAACGCACGTCTCTGGAAGGGAAGGAGACTGAGGTTGACTTTTCCGGTGTGTCTGCCTGATCCCACGACTCGGGCTCATTGTACGCTCAGTGTTTTGGAAGTGTTTGATTGTAGGGTAGCGTGTTTGGGGTTGTTCCTTGTAGGCCGCAGAACTTGTGGTTCACGTCTAACTCTAGGTCGGCTATAGAACCACTTTTTTTTTTTGGTACATTTCTAAGTATGTGCTCATACAAACTTTCAAGCAAACTTTCATTCTCTCTCCTCTCCCTTCTTCCCTTTTCTAAATGGAAAAGAATGTCCAGAGGGGTTTACTAGATAGAAGACTACTCTTACAAACTGTTTTATGATTCCAGGTGCATGGAATCTTTTTAACATTACAGGTACGTTTTGCTTACGTTTCCATTTTGGGTATTCTTATATGGACATGTCACCCACATTTTAAGGAAAAATGATAAATGATTTGAAAAGTGTAATTGAAATCAATGTGGTGATACTAGTTTCATCATTTACCATTAATAAATTGTTTGCATTTATATTCGGATATGTGGTGAGAAAGATGGGTTTCATTACAGGATTTGTGTGCTTATGTGCCCAAGTATAAGAATAAACTGTAATTATGTTTGCCCACGCTAGACTTTGAGATTTATATGGACTAATTTCCTAGTTGAAGACTTGCGTGTCCCATTCCAGTCCACTGGCTAAGCTTCCTAGATAAAAACTTGCAGTGAATTTGGTATTTGGGAATTTAGCTTGAATGTATGCTGGCTGCAATTAAAAAACAAACATTATGGCAATTTTGCTTTCCCTGGGAATATTGCAAAGAATCATTAACTGAGTGGTTCCTAATGGAAAACTTAGATTGGAGTTCCTTGTCTTTCTCCCTTCCCCTCTTTTTAGTTTCCTTATTTTGGGGGAGTCAGTGGAAACCTTTATAAAGGATCTTTGCTGCTTTAGTTTATTGCTGTTCTTATCAGTCCTGTGTCAGCAATTATAGAAAAAAACCTGTGAGTCGAGGTGTGCAAAAACCATCAGAAACAAGCTGTTGCCATTTATTTCTCTTTAGGTTATATACATATAGAGAAAATGAGGAAAAAAACAGGGACTTTGATTTTCTGCGGATAAAATGAGTTTTGAGGCTTTTAGTATGATTCAGTAGTTCTTAAAGTATTTATCTATGGTTTCCTTACTGTATATGATTCATTATATAAATTCATGAGTGAAATTTGTTAGGAAAGATTACACTTTTTTTTGGGGGGAGAGGGAACATTGGACTAAATTTATAGGGTAATTTTGTATATTTAGAATTTTAAATACTCTGTGTCCCTGTAATTGTAAAAACCCTTTGAAGTACTCTTTCTTAAAGCTATTGGGAATTTGCCTCTTGAATAGTTTTCTCTTAAAGCTTGACAAATATTAAAAACATTGCCCCCCTCATGCCTTTGGTTACATATGGTGGAATCTCCTCTTTTGCCAGGAAAGTTAACTTGTATTTTTTTCATTTTTGTTCATCATTTACAAATTAGATGGTATAGATTCTAACAAATAGATCTCAAGAGCTGGATTCAATTAGCAGCTTTTTAGGACATAAACATTAAAGGGTTAGATGGAAAAGATTGTTTTGACTGACTGGATAAATGACAGGGCTGTGTTTGATGTGCGTCCAGGAATTGGTCTGGAGCCGGTGCCCAACTTCTCAGTCCATCTTGAGAAGCCAAATAAAATATTTAACCTAGGCCTCATTTTGTTTTTTAAAAAAAGTTGATTCTTTGTTAAGACCTTAAGAAATGTTTGGCATACCTTTAGACTAAGTGTTTAACAGTTCATTTAGATCCGGGTTTCCTAATAGAGGAAAAATCACTAAGAAAAAGAGGCAGATCCCACAGTGAATTTTTATTTGGTTTACAATACACTTGGGCTATAAGATGTTTTAAAATTATTGTTCTTTGCTTTAATACCATACTAGTATTTTAAATTTATAGAGTGCTTTTGATTCCAAGGTACTTTATGGACTGTAGTTACTCAATTATATTATTAATGTAGAATTGCCCATTTATTGAAAGGTGTTAACAATTCTTGCATGGTGTCTGTCTGTCTGTTTGCCCCCCCCCCCCAAGCCATGATCTCTCTTGCCACAGTAGATATTAACATTTTCCACATATTACTACTAAAACCACAATCAGTGAATTGTGGTATTTGTTGATGCTAAGAAGGTGGGGCTAATTTAATTCCAAATTTGATATTCCTCAGGCCATTAGTGGTTAAAATTTGATTTGGTCTATCAAGCTACTTCTGTTTTTATTATTTTTTTTGGTGGTACTGTGGATTGAACCCAGGGGCATTCTACCTCCAAGCTCCACCCCCAGTCCTATTTTTTGTTCTTTATTTTGAAACAGGGTCTCACTAAGTTGCGGAGGGCCTCACTAAAGTAGCTGAGGCTGGCCGTGAACCCGGATCCTCTGGTCTCAGCCTCACAGGTACTAGGATTACAAGCGTGCGCCACCACGCCTGGCTTATTTTTTATTCTTTATTTTGAAACAGGTTCTTACTAAGTTGCGGAGGGCTTCACTAAGTTGCTGAGGTTGGCCGGGAAGCTGGGATCCTCCTGTCTCAGCCTCCCAAGTACTGGGAAGCCACCACGCCCAGCTTCTTCTGTTATGACACATTAACACTAGATCATTAAAATGGGCTGAATGGTAATATATCATTTTCAACTGGTATTTTTAGGGCAAATTGATACATAGTGTGTAATTTTGCATATCTGATACAGGTTTTTCTTACAACGGTAAAATAAATGGTTTGAATAGAAAATATTCTTTTTTTTTTTTTGGTACTGGGGATTGAACCCAGGGGCATTCTACCTCCAAGCTACACCCCCAGCCCTATTTTTTGTTCTTCATTTTGAAACAGGGTCTGTTTCAAAATAAAGTTGCGGAGGGTCTCACTAAGTAGCTGAGGCTGGCCGCGAACCTGGATCCTCCTCAGCCTTCCAAGTACTGGGATTACAAGTGTGCGTCACCACGCCCAGCTCTGATTTTATTTTGAAACAGGGTCTCACTAGGTTGCTGAGGGCTTTGCTTGCTAAATTGCTGAGGCTGGCCTAGAACCTGCAATCTTCTTATCTCCCAAGTACTGGGCTTACAGGTGTGCGCCACCACGCTGGATTAGAAAATATTCTTTATGTGGGGCGTGGTGGTGGGTGTCTGTAGTCCCAGTTCTTGGGAGATGAGACGGGAGGATTGCAGGTTTGAGGCCAGCTTTAGCTACTTAGTGAGACCCTGCTTTAAAGTAAAAAAAAAAAAAAAAGGGCTGGGGTGTAGCTTGGAGGTAGAATGCCCTTGGATTCAATCCCCAATACCCCCCCTCTGCCCCCACATGCAAACAAAGAAAATATCCTTTATATTTAGTTATAGTAAAATAAGAGGGTGTAGTTTTTTTTTAATACCATTATTGTTTTCGACAACCAAAGACTGGAAAAAAGCAGTTTAGTGTAATTTCTAATATTTTAAATTCTTAGGTATGGAGAAATAATGGATTACTTTTCCAGAACATTGATTTCAGAACTTTTTGTAAATTTATGATTTTTGTATGCTGCTCCTTGGGTTGTTATTTTATAAAACCTGTGGCAGTAAGGAGGTTAACCCTGTCTGTAACTTAAGAAAAATTAATTTAAAAAATCTTACTTTAGTACTTGGGAAGCTGAGACACAGGAGGATCCCAGGTTTGAGGCTCCTGTGTGGTAGTTTAGCAAGACCCTATTTCAGAATAAACAAAAAGGACTAGAAGTGTAGCTCAGTGGTAGAACAGCTCTGGGTTCAATCTCCAGTACTACAAAATAAATAAATAAATACATAAATAATAAATACATAAATAAATAAATAACTGAATTTTTTTTATTTGCGGTACCGGGGATTGAACCCAGGGGCGTTCTACCTCCGCGCTACACCCCCGGCCCTATTTTTTATACTTTATTTTGAAACCGGGTCTCACGAAGTTGCGGAGGGCCTCACTAAGTAGAGAGAGACGGAGAGAGAGAGAGAGAGAGAGAGAGAGAACATGAGACTGGCCTCGAACCCGGATCCTCTGGTCTCTGCCTCCCAAAGTACTGGGATTACAAGTGTGCGCCACCACGCCCGGCTTCTCTGTTTTAGATTTTTATTTTAAACTTGATCTCACTAAGTTGCTGAGGCTGACCTTGAACCTTCAATCCTCCTGTCTCAGCCTCCCACATACTGGGATTATAGGTGTGCAACACCATGCTAGGCTCTTGCCCTCATTTTTGTTTTCTGTTACTTTCATGTTTAAGAATGCTGGACCCACAGGGATGTGGTGGCACGTTTCTGTAATCATAGTACTTGGGAGGCTGAGACAGGAGGAATGTAGGTTTGAGGCCATCCTTAGCTTCCTAGTGAGATCATTTAAAAATAAAAAAAAATATAAAGGGCTGAGTGTGTAGCTTGGAGGTAGAATGCCCTTGCGTTCGATTCCTGGTACAAAACAAAAACAAAAACACTAACTATATATATATATATATATGTATATAATATATATATTAGATGTTAGACCCTTGAAATGTGCTGTTGTAGTCAGCGTTGTTACATGCTTCTTTTTTTTTTTTTTGGCGGTACCGGGGATTGAACCCAGGGGCGTTCTACCTCCGCGCTACACCCCCGGCCCTATTTTTTATACTTTATTTTGAAACTGGGTCTCACGAAATTGCAGAGGACCTCACTAAGTAGAGAGAGAGAGAGCGCTGAGGCTGGCTGCGAACCCAGATCCTCTGGTCTCCGCCTCCCAAAGTACTGGGATTACAAGCCTACGCCACCACGCCAGGCACCTGTTACATGCTTCTTTATGACCCTACATATATTAAGTGCCACTGTATCAATTCACATCTATAATCATTGTTAGTTCTCACAATAGTTCTATGAAATAGGAGGATAAATACATGTTGTGGGGGAACCAAGTTATCTGTCTAGAAAATCTGTTACAAACTAATTAGAAGTTGTGTGGAAAAGTAAATATATTGCATTCATTTGGAATTACTTTCACTCCTTGTAATCCTTGCTTACATTTTAAGGCTCAACTCAAGGATTATCTTTATCCCTAAAACTTTTTCTGACCCAAATTGACCACTATGACTCTACGATGCCTTTTGCCTATTATCAAACCTAACTCAATGACGGGCATTTATTGTAAATATGTGTGCTGCAAATTCCATGAAGGTAGGGTCCTTGTGTCAGCATGGATTAGGAGCTTTTTGGCCTTTGATTGAATGAATGCTCCAGAGATATAAGTAGTTCTCTAGAGAATGTCCTGGCTTCAATCTCCAGTCACTCACACACACACACACACACACCACACTAAAAAACAAAAAAAGTAGTTTATAGAGTTCTGCCTGTGTTATGGCAAATGCAGTGGGTGTGAGTGAAAAAGAGATGAGGCTACAGACAGGGACTAACCCATTTAAGACCTTGCTGAAATTTCCCAAGAAGTTTGATTTTTAAAAGTTTTATTTTAAGGTGATGGGAACCATTGAAGTATTTGAAGCTTTGCTTTGGTATATTTGCTAATTAAAAACAGTCTGGAGCCCGGCGTGGTGGCACATATCTGTAATCCTAGTACTTGGGAGACTGAGACAGGAGGATCATAGGTTTGAGGACAGCCTCAGCAAGTAGTGAGACCTTCATCAACCTAGTGAGACTCCGTTTCAAAATAGAAATAAAATAGGACTGGGGGTATAGCTTAGAGGAAGAATGCCTCTGGGTTCAATCCCCATTACCACACAAAACAAAACAAAAAAAGAGTGGGAGCAATATGGACTGGAATAGAATCTGTGATGTCTGATTTTAAGATAACCAGTTAAAAGCATTTGACTGTTACCATTGTTCAGTTTTTTTTGTTTTAATATTTATTTCAAAAATTCAGCCGGGTATGGTGGCACATGCTTGTAATTCCAGTACTTGGGAGGCTGAGACCGGAGGATCCGGGTTCACGCCCAGCCTCAGCTACTTAGTGAGGCCCTCCGCAACTTAGTGAGGCCCTGTTTCAAATAAAGAATAAAAAATAGGGCTGGGGGTGTAGCTCGGAGGTAGAATGCCCCTGGGTTCAACCTCCAGTACTTAAAAAAAAAAAATGTATATATTAATCTAGCTGGATAAGATGATGCAGGCCTGTAATCACAACAATTTGGGAGGCTGAGGCAGGATGATCTCAAGTTCCTGTCTCAAAATAAATAAGTAAAAGGCTGGGGATGTAGTTCAGTAGTGGAGCACTCCTGGGTTCAATTCCCAGTAAGGGAGAGAGGGAGATAGAGACAGACACACACATCTCTTGTTCTATTTGTTACAAACATTTCCATGATCTATTTTTGACCATTTTTGGATGTGCGGAAATTTGTTATTTTAAGAGTCAAATCTGTCTCACTTTTGTTTTTCCTATTCTATATTTTTTCAAGAAGCTTAGTAAATAAGTATTTTATTTTAGTATTTTAAAAAATGGTTTAAGAAACTACCATCAAATTGCTATCTTGCCAACTCATGATTTTTAACTAATTCTTCCTTTCTATGGTGATGTGATATCTTTTTCAGTTTTGTTAAATTATAATAGAGTTAAGTCTATTTCTTGTCCAATGCTATACTTTTTTTATTATTATAGGTTCATACTTTAGTTTAATATTCTCAGTGTGGGGTGGGGGTGTAACTCAGAGAGAGTGTATGCTTAGCCTGCTTGAGGTCCTGGGTTCAGTCCCTGGCACCCCCCCAAAAAAAATTCCATTTGGAAGCCGGGCATGGTGGCGCATGCCTGTAATTCCAGTACTTGGGAGACTGAGACAGGAGGATTACAGGTTTGAGGACAGCCTCAGCAAGTAGTGAGACTCTCGTCAACCTATTGAGACCCTATTTCAAAATAAAAAAGTAAAATAGGTCTGGGGGTGTAGCTCAGAGGTAGAATGCTCCTGGGTTCTATCACCAGTAACACACACACACAAAAAGAAAATAATCCCATTTGGCTAAAAAACTTTTTTCTTACTCATTTGCTCTTTCACATAATCCCTCCCTCCCTTTGTACCCAGGGGCAGTCTTTCTCTGAGCTACACCCCCAGCCCTATTTTTTTATTCTTTATTTTGAAACAGGATCTCACTAAGTTGTGGAAGGCCTCACTAAGTAGCTGAGGCTCACCGTGAACCTGTGATCCTCCTGTCTCAGCCTCCCAAGTACCGGGATCAAAAGCATGTACCACCATGCCCAACTGTATTTTTTATTTTGAAACAGAGTCTTGCTAAGTTATTAAGCGCCTCACTAAGTTGTTGAGGCTGGGTTGGAAACTGCGATCCTCCCATCTCAGCTTCCCTGACTTTATCAAAAATTGCATTTGATACTGTATTTTAAAATTTTTTTGTGTGGTGCCGGGTTTTGAACCTCCGAGCTACACCTCCAGCTCTATTTTTTTTGTGTGTATGTGGCACGAGATTGAACCCAGGGGCATTCTACCTCCGAGATACACCTCCAGCCCTATTTTATTTTTATTTTGAAACAGGGTCTCGCTAGGTTAATGAGAGTCTCACTATTTGCTGAGGCTGTCCTCGAACCTGCGAGCCTCCTGTCTCAACCTCCCAAGTACTGGGATTACAGGGATGTGTCCTCATGCCCAGCTTAACTGCCCAGCTCTATTTTTAATTTTTTATTTGGAAACAGGATTTTGCTAAGTTGCTGAGAGCCTCACTATGTTGCTGAAGCTGGCCTCAAACCTGTGATGCTCCTGTCTCAGCCTCCCAAGTACTGGGATTACAGGTGGGTGCCACCACGCCTGGTCTAAAGGGATTATTTTGACCACTGATTTTTGAGAACTGTCACAAAACAGACTGTATTTTTATCTGAAAGATATACTTGGTAATTTTATGGCAACCAGTCAGGATGTTGTGGAAAGAGTATAGAACTTGGAGGCTGAAAATTTTATAGTTATGCCACTTATAAACTTTGTCCTTTTAACCAAATCACCTATTTTCTCTAGGCCAATACCTTTAGTTATAAATGACAGTGTTAATTATTTTAGGAATCTGCTGGACAAGAAATAATATATATGAAAAATCTTTAATTTATAAAGTTTTATGTAAATATATTTTGTTATTTTTTACCCAAAGTTGCATTTTTTGTTGTCGGTACGGGAGATTAAACCCAGAGGCATTCTATCTCCTAGCTACACTATAGCCCTGTTTTTAAATTTGAAACAGGGTCTTGCTAAGTTGCTGAGGCTGTCCTTGAACCTGCCATCCTCTTGTCTTAGCCTCCCAAGTACTGGGATTACAGGTGTGTGCCACCACACCTGGCTAAAGATTGCATTTTATTTTATATTTCTGTGGTACTGTGGATTGAAACCAAGGGCAGTCTACCTCCGAGCTATACCCCCAGCCCTATTTTATTCTTTATTTTGAAACAGGGTCTTCCTAAGTTGCGGAGGGCCTCACAAGTTGCTGAGGCTGTCTTCAAACCTGTGATCCTCCTGTCTCAGCCTTCCAGGTACTGGGATTACAAGCGTACACCACCGTGCCCAGTTTAAAGATTACATTTTATTATTTTTATTTTTATTTTTTTGCAGTATCAGGGATTGAACCCAGGGACATTCTACCTCCAGGCTACACCCCCGGCCCTATTTTTTATTTTTTATTTTGAAACAGGGTCTCACTAAGTTGCGGAGGGCCTCACTAAGTACCTGAGGCTGCCGTGAACCCGGATCCTCTAGTCTCAGCCTCCCAAGTACTGGGATTACAAGGGTGTGCCACCACGCCCAGTTTAAAGATTACATTTTAAATAAGTAGTCATAGCCAGTTATGTCTTCTATTTTATAGAAGCAGGTACAACATTAATAATGACTAATATAGGTATTGATTTAAATGATATCATGTCTTTTTTGTGGTTCTTGGGATTGAACTCAAAGGCATTCTACCTCTGAGCTATACCCTCAGCCTTATTTTGACACAGTCTCACTAGGTCAATGAGAGTCTCACTACTTGTTGAGGCTGTCCTTGAACCTGTGATCCTCCTGTCTCAGCCTCCCAAGTACTGGGATTATAAGCATGTGCCACCATGCCCCGCAATATCATGTCTTTTAAATAAGGTAGGCATACTTTTCTTGTATACTTTGGAATACCAGTGTATCCTAAAATACAGTTTAGGTCCTGTGTTAAAATAATATTAAAGTAGCTGGGCGTGGTGGTGCACGCTTGTAATCCCAGTACTTGGGAGGCGGAGACCGGAGGATCCAGGTTCATGGCCAGCCTCAGCTACTTAGTGAGGCCCTCCACAACTTCGTGAGACCCGGTTTCAAAATAAAGGATAAAAAATAGGGCCGGGGGTGTAGCTCGGAGGTAGAATGACCCTGGGTTCAATCCCTGGTACCGCAAAAAAAAAAATTAATATAGCAAACTTTTAAACAACTGTACCTTTATGTCCCCTTCTCTCCCAAAACTTTGATAGGAAGTAGAACAGCTTTGGAGAATAGTTAAGATGGTTTAGGATTTTGGGGGTGGGGGCTGTGAATGGGGATCAAGTCTAAAAAATAGCCTGTAGTTCCACCTTCTGCCAGTAGGTGGAGATATTTCTGCACAGACAGGTAGATGTCAAGCATGAGTAAAATCTTATAAAACTGAAATTCAGCCGGTTGTGGTGGCGCACGCTTGTAATCCCAGTACTTTGGGAGGCGGACACCGGAGGATCCGGGTTCGCGGCCAACCTCAGCGCCCGTGCGCGCTCTCTCTCTCTCCCCCCTCCCTGTCTCTTTATCTCTCTCTCCCCCCTCCCTGTCTCTTTTTATCTCTCTCTCTCTCTCTCTCTCTCTCTCTCTCTCTCCTGTCTCTCTCTCTCTCTCTCCTGTCTCTCTCTGCTTAGTGAGACCCTCCGCAGCTTCGTGAGACCCGGTTTCAAAATAAAGTATAAAAAAAATAGGGCCGGGGGCATAGCGCGGAGGTAGAACGCCCCTGCGTTCAATCCCCGGTACCGCACAAAAAACAAAAACAAACAAAAAACTGAAATTCAAAGGCTAAATCAGTGTTTTTGGAATAAATGGAGTTGAAAGATTAGATACTGTGAAAGGTGACTCTGGCTTCTAATGTAAATTCATACTTTAGTATGGCTTTCTTATATAAATTAAAAAAATGCTACATGTTGTAGAAGCCAAAACAATAATTCTTTCATTATATTAGAATTACAAACATTAGTAACTCTAGTTTTATTTTTGTAAGATCTGATGTTATCTGTTTTTAACTTTTTTGTTCTAGTGAAGAATAAAACATATAGATTGGCTGGGTGTGGTGGTGCATTCCTGTAATCCTAGTACTCGGGATGTTGAGACAGGAGGATCACAGGTTCCTCAGCAATGTAGCAAGATTCTCAGCAACCTCGTGAGACCCTGTTTCAAAACAAAAAATAAAAAAGGGGCTAAGGGTGTAGCTTGGAGGTAGAATGCCCCTGGGTTCAATCCCTAGTACCACCACCACCCCAAAAATTATATATATAAATAAAATACATATAAATAATATATATCTATATATATATATGTTGATTGATCAAATTGGAAATTTTGTAAAAGAAGAAGGATGGAAAAATATATTTTAAAATTTAAACTGGTCATGGTGGTGCATGCCTCTAATTCCAGTACTTGGGAGGCTGAGATGGGAGGATCACAGGTTTGTGGTCAGCCTCAGCAATTTATAGTGAGGCCCTCAGCAAATTAGTGAGATCCTGTTTCAAAATAAAAAAATAAATAGGGCTGGGGGTGTAGCTTGGAGGTAAAATGCCCCTGGGTTCAATCTCCAGAAACACACACACACACACACACACACACACACACACACACAGAAATTTAAGAAAAGTAATGTGGTGCCAGGCATGGTGGCAAACGCCTGTAATTCCACTATTGGGGAGGCTGAGACAGGAGGATTGCAGGTTCAAGGCTAGCCTCAGCAATTTAACAAGATTGTTAGCAATTTAGTGAGACCCTGTTTCAAAATAAAACAGGACTTGTTTCTTAGGTTGGATTATATATATGTATTTTGGTATAATATCAAATAGATATCATTTTCCAGATTTTATAATTTACTTTTTGTTCTACCTTTGAAGTTTCCAGGAATTTTATTATAGATTACTTCACAGATAGCATAGAGATTTTCAACAGCCTTTATGAGAATTGTCATTAAAGTGTAAAAATTGCCAGGCCTGGTGGTGTAAACATGTAATCCTAGTACTTGGGAGGCTGAGATGGGAGTATCACAGGTTCAAGGATAGCCTCAGCAATTTGGCAAGATTCTTAGCAACCTGGGGAGACCCTGTTTCAAAATAAAAATGAAAAAGGGTTGGGGGTATAGCTTGGAGGTAGAATGCCTCTGGGTTCAATTCCCAGTACCAGAAAAAAAAAAGCATAAACATCCAAACTTATTTTGGTAAAGTTCTAAAAAGATGCTCAACATAAAGAGAAACAAACTGGCAAAGAGAAAGAAGACACAGTCTGAATGAAATTATGTAAATATGTGAATTTAATTCTTTATTTCTCTGGAATGATTTTTTTTTTTTTGTTTTTGTACTGGGGATTGAACCCAGAGGCCTTCTACCTCCAAGCTACACTCCCCAGCCCGATTTTATTTCTTATTTGGAAACAGGGTCTCACTAGGTTGCTGAGAGCCTCGCTAAGTTGCCGAGGCTGGCTTTGAAACTGTGATCCTCCTGTCTCAGCCTCCCAAATTCTGGGATTACAAGCATGCGCCATCATGCCTGGCTGGAATGATTTTTATATTGAAAAAATATTATAATTCAGGGTTAAGAATCAAAGAATGAGCCGGGCGTGGTGGCGCACGCTTGTAATCCCAGTACTTGGGAGGCTGAGACCAGAGGATCCGGGTTCACGACCAACCTCAACTACTCAGTGAGGCCCTCCGCAACTTAGTGAGACCCTGTTTCAAAATATATAAAGAATAAAAAAGTAGGGCTGGGCCGGGCATGGTGGCTCACGCTTGTAATCCCAGTACTTGGGAGGTGGAGACCGGAGGATCTGTGTTCGCGGCTAGCCTCAGCTACTTGGTGAGGCCCTCCACAACTTCGTGAGACCTGGTTTCAAAATAAAGTATAAAAAAGGAAATAGGGCTGGGGACATAGCTCGGAGGTAGAACGCCCCTGGGTTCAATTCCTGGTATTGCAAAAAAAAAAAAAAAAAGTAGGGCTGGGGTTGTAGCTCGGAGGTAGAAGGCCCCTGGGTTCCATCCCCAGTACCGAAAAAAAAAATTAAAAATAAAATAAGAATCAAAGAATGTTAGGGCCTGGGAAAGACCCTAACAGTGTGTTCACATGGTTATTTAAAAAATAATATCTTATTGGTGTATAGTTTTTTTTTTTTGTGGTGCTGGGGATTGAGCCCAGGGGCATTCTACCTCTGAGCTACACCCCCAGCCCTATTTTATTCTTTATTTTGAAACAGGGTCTCACTAAGTTGCAGAGAGCCTCACTAAGTAGCTGAGGCTGGCCGCAAACCTGCGATCCTCCTGTCTCAGCCTCCCAAGTACTGGGATTACAAGTGTGCACCACTACGCCCAGCCTTATTGGTGTATAGTACATGTACAACAAAAGTGCAAAAAATTACAAGTGTGTAGTTTAAGACTCCATAAACTGAACACACCTGTATAATAACCAATATACATATCAAGAAATAGAACATTGCCAGTATGTGGCCACAATTTTTTCAAGAGTTTTCAAATTAAGTTATTTTTTACCACAATCAGCCAACATTGCTGTCTTTGTATTCCAGCTTCCCCTCTATTACACTTCTCTTTATGTTGGGTGGCAGTGGGATGGCTATGGGCATTTTGGGATCTGGCTATGGGGAAATCGATTTGGGGATATAGTTGGGTCTTAGAAGATTATGCTTCTGTGATTCACAGTCTCTCTATGTGTAGTCAAGGTCTTGCTATCTAGCCGTCCCAGTGTACAGGTGGTTTCTAAGAATACTACCTGTTGTGCTAACCCATTTGGTATTGAGACATAAATCTGCAGAGCTAAAGGTGATACAGTAATATGAATATGTCCGATGGCATCTGACACCCAAAGCATATGTATGATGAGTACAGGAAAAAATAGGGTTAATACCAAAAGCTAGTCTATAGAAAATTACTCTAAACCTTACAGCTTTATATGCAGTAAACTTTTTATTTATTTATATATTTCTTTATTTGATACTGAGGATTGAATCCAGAGGCATTCTACCTCCAAGCTACACCCCTAGCCCTATTTTTTTTTTATTTGTAAACAGGGTCTCACTAGGTTGATGAGAGTCTCACTACTTGCAGAGGCTGTCCTTGAACCTGTGATCCTCTGGTCTCAGCCTCCCAATTTCTGGGATTACAGGCGTGTACCACCATGCTTAGCTGAAATAAACTTTTTATGTGAAAGAGTTTTTGCAAATTTGACTGCAATTCTCAAAGTTTATATAACATTACAGATAAGTGATCCTTTGCTAAAAGAAACTTGTAACAACAACAGAAAATGTGTTCAAATATGCCAGAGGAAGGACTGAATTATTTTTTTGTTGTCTTTATAGAAAATGACATTATAAAACTCATGAGAAAGTGTGGTATGGCACAAAGATTGGTACATAAATCAATGAAATAGAATTGACAGTCCAGAAAGAAACTCATACATATGTGGTTGTTATGGATTGAATCTTAAATGTCCCCTAAAAGCTTCTGTGTTGAAGACTTGGTCCCAGTATTGGCAGCAGTATTCAGAGGTGGGGCTTTTGGGATGTGGGTGGATAATGAGCGTTTCGACCTCATCAATGGGTTAATCCAGTGATGGGTTCATAAGTTACTGGGTGGTTGAAACCTTAGGAGGTGGGGCCTTTTTGGAGAAGGTAGGTCACTGGGGCATGCCTTGAAGGGTATAACTTGTCCCTAGTTCATTGTCCTCTCTCACTCTCTCTGCTTCCCAGCCACCATGAGGTGAGCAGCTCCGCTCTGCCAAGTGCTCCCTGCCATGATGTTCTGCCTTACCATGGGCCCATAGTGATGGCGCCAGGTGACCGTGGACTAAAACCTTTGAGACCACGAGCCAGATTCTTTCTTCATTTTGTTATTTCAGGTGTTTTGTCACAGCAGTGGAAAGCTGACTAACACAGGAAGTTGTTACTGAGAAGTGAGGTCGTTGCTGTTACTGTACTTGATGATGTGGTTCAGAAGCCTTTGGAATTGTTTTGTAGGAGGAGTTTGGAAAAGTTTGGGGATGCAGGCTAGAGAAACCCTAGTATGTTGTAAGTTTAAAGGTGACAGACTGGTTATCTGGCAGAGGAAATTATTTTCCTTTCTTCCTTCGTTCTCCCCACCCCCGCCCCACTCCCCCAAGGGTCTTCTACCACATAGCCAAAATCCCAGCCCTCTTTATTTTGAGACAGTTGCTGAAGTTGACCTTGAACTTGTGATCCTGCCTCAGCCTTCCAGGTAGCTGGGATTACAGGCATGAACCACTGTGCCCAGCTGGTTGAGGACATTTTAAGGCAGCCAACATTCAGGCTGTGGCAGGGGTATTGCTAGCTGCTTTTAGCCAGATTGACAGTGAGAATTGGGAGTCAAAATCAGAGTAGAAAGATTTGAAAAATTTGCAGTTTTGCCAGAAAATAAGCACATTTAAAGTTGTAGCTAGGGAGGGTATGGTTGCTAAAGAGATTAGTGTCATTAAAAAGAAGCCAATTAATCAGGTGTGGTGGCACTGGTCTGTAATTCCAGTACTTGGGAGGCTGAGACAGGAGGATCACAGATTCAAGGCCAGCCTCAGTAACTTAGTGAGACCCTGTTTCAAAATAAGAATTAAAAAGGGCTGGGGGTGTAGCTTGGAGGTAGAATGCCCTTGGGTTCAATCTCCAATACACACACAAACACACACATACACATACACACACACACACACACACATACACACACACAAAACAAGTTTTTTTATGAAGACAATAGGAAAGATGCCTTAAAGACATCTAAAAAATTAGCAAGCCCCCCCCAAGGCTCAAAGGTATAAAGCATAAACCAGAAATTTCCAAACTTATTTGGCTTACCGCCCCCTTTTCAGGAAAAAAAAAAAACCTCAGCGCCCCCCTGGAAATCTACCTTCTTTAAGCAAGTAAACAGAAAGATAGAGTGACAAATTTTCCATCTCTTATGTATCTAGATTTCATTCCAGCACCCCCTGGGGGTGGTGTTGCCTACTTTGGGAACCTGCGGTAAGCCTTCCATTTGAGAAGAGAGCCCTGATGCTCTGCTCCCACATGGCTACCGCGGGAGTTGTTTCCCTAGGGTTCATTTCACCATGTAGCTGGCCAGGCACTCAGGTTGTTGCAGCTGCGGTCCAAGGGGTCCTGGCCACTGCTCCTGTGGCAGCAGACCTTGTCATTGTCTATGTGGTGGTGCTGGTTTTGCAGGCATGCAGAATGTAAGAGTTGTGGGGTCACTGAGGCTTCCATTCAGATTTCAGAGGATGTCCCAGAAGGCCAGGCAGTGTGTGACATGTGTGGAGTCCCTGTGGGCAGCCCGTGAGAGGGAAATGCATGAAGCTATGAGAGTGAAGCTGCAGCTGCAGTGGAAACCTCAGCAAGTTAGAGATACCAGGAACGTGCAGTGTCTGCTGAGAAAAACCGCAGGCAACAAGCAGAACCAGCCCAAGAGGGAGACCATGTGGGCTGCAGTCAGCAGGGCCTTAGGGGGAAGGCTGCCTGAACATTTGGAGCTCACATTATCACCTCCTACAGAGGGGGACCTCAACTCAGGATGGTGGGGTCTTTGACATAAATTTCAAGACACTTCAGAGGCACAAGAAAAGATTTATTCAGGAATGTAAGGAGTATACATTCAAGGGAGAATGCGGGCTATCTTAAAAGTTATACTCACTTTGGGGGCCTCAGGCTGTGTGTGTGTGTGTGTGTGTGTGTGTGTTACTGGGCATTGAGCCTAGGGGCATTCTACCTCCAAGCTACACCCCCAGCCTAATTTTATTTCTTATTTGGAAACAGGGTCTTGCTAGATTCTTGCGAGCCACACTAAATTGCTGAGGCTGGCTTTGAACCTGCAATCCTCCTGTCTCAGCCTCCCAAGTACTGGGATTGCAGGTGTGCACCACCATGCTCAGCTAGGCTCTTTTTTTGGGGGGGGGGATGGTACTGGGGATTGAACCCAGGGGCATT
>PVJS01042989.1:0-17260 GCA_004027185.1 Glis glis
GAGACCGGAGTATCCGGGTTCGCGGCCAGCCTCAGCTCTCTCTCTCTCTCTCCCTGTCTCTCTCTCTACTTAGTGAGGCCCTCTGCAACTTCGTGAGACCCGTTTCAAAATAAAGTATAAAAAATAGGGCCGGAGGTGTAGCGCGGAGGTAGAACGCCCCTGGGTTCAATCCCCGGTGCCGCAAAAAAAAGGGGGGGGGGCTAGGGGTGTAGCTTGGATGTAGAATGCCTCTGGGTTCAATCCCCAGTACTCCCCCCCCCAAAAAATAAGAGTATAGGGGCTGTGAATAAGACAGTGGTGCATAACAGAGTCTTAAGGGGAGGCCTTCTGCCGTAAAGGAAGAGTGGGACGTTACATATGGTCTGTGGGGGAATGAATGGCTTCTATTGGAATCAGTTTATTTATTTCCTAATGAAAGTCAGTAGGGAAATAGAAACAAAACTATAGTCTACTTTCCTGGGATACATCTAGAGAACAAACACGAAGCCAAGGATGTGTGTGGTTGTACTGTGGTAACAACCACAAAATCTTGGTGGCTCTCAACAACAAAGGTTATTTTTCATGAATACTGCAAGTCTGCTGTGAGCTGGCTGTAGGCCGCTCGGTGGTTTTCACTCCTGGGATGATGGAGTGACATTGGCACGCCTCGATTTGGGACTGACAAGCTGAATCACTTGCTAATCCTGAAAACTTCATCTGGAGGCGACACCTGTCACTTCTGCTCATTCCTCGCTGGCCAGAGCATGTCGTATGTCCAAACCCATACTGTCTGGGACAAAGAAGAACCATCTTCCTCCAGGGAGTAGCGAAAGGTCCTTATAGTCAGTTCTGCTTTAGGCCCTGAGGTTCAGCCTCACTAGTTATTTTTAATCATTATTCTATTTTTTTATTTTATTTTTTTGCGGTACTGGGAATTGAACCCAGGGGCATTCTACCTCTGAGCTACACCCCCAGCCCTATTTTTTTTATTCTTTATTTTGAAACAGGGTCTCACTAAGTAGCTGAGGCTGGCTGCAAACCCGAATCCTCCTGTCTCAGCCTCCCAAGTAGATTACAAGTGTGTGCCACCACACTCGGTGTGTCATTCTATTTTTAAGTAGCATGTATTAATTATGCATATTAAGGGGTTCAATGTGATATTTCCACATTGGCATACAGTGTGCACTGATCAATCTCCCTTTATCCACCCTCTTTCCTGCCCTCACCTTTCCAGTTTCTATTAATCAAATTTTATATTTAAGTTGACATTTCTTACCTTCCACATATGAGAGAGAACATGTGGTACTTGTCTGTCTGTGCCTGGCTTATTTCACTTAACATAATGTCTTCTAGTCCCATTCATTTTGCTGCAAATGACAGGATTTTGTTTTTTCTTTGTGGCTGAATAATACTCATACATATATGCGCCACGTTTTCTTTATCCTTTCCTCCACTGATGGGCACCTGGGTTGATTCCATATTTTAGCCACTGTGAATAGTGCTGCATAAACATGGGTGTGCAGGTATCTCTTTTGCATGCTGATTTCATTTCTTTTGTATATATACCCAAAAGTAGGATAACTGGATCACATGGTAGATTTATTTTTAGTTTTTTGAGGAACCTCCACACTGTTCTCCATAATGGCTGTACTTACATTACCACCAACACTGTGTAAGAGTTCCTTTTTCTTTACCTCCTTGCCAGCATTTGTTATTTGTTTATTTATTTTTTTTTTGATAGCGGCCATTCTAGCTAGGGTGAGATGT
The DNA here is from genome assembly GCA_004027185.1 of Glis glis. Lineage (NCBI taxonomy): Eukaryota > Metazoa > Chordata > Mammalia > Rodentia > Gliridae > Glis > Glis glis. The sequence continues at coordinate 1,747 of PVJS01042989.1, forward strand.
TATCTAATTGTAGTTTCGATTTGCATTTTCCTGATGGCTAATGATATTGAGTATTTATTCATATAGTTGTTGACCATTTATATTTCTCTTTTGAGAAGTGTTTATTTAGATCATTTTCCTATTTTTAATTGGACTACTTATTTTTTGTTAAGTTTTTTGAGTTCCTTATATATTTTGGATATTAATCCTTTGTCACATGAATATTTGGCAAATATTTTCTCCCACATTTTAGGTTGTCTCTTCACTCTGTTGATTGTTTCCTTTGCTGTGAAGATTTTTAGTTTGATGTGATCCTGTTTGTCAATTTTTGCTTTTGTTTCCTGTACTTTCTTGGGGTCATATAAAAAAAATCATTGCCTGTACTAATGTCTTGAAGTGTTTCCCCTATGTTTTCTTCTGGTAGTTTTATTTTTTAAATTTTTTTAATTTTTTGTGGTACTGGGAATTGAACCCAGAGGCATTCTACCTCTGAGTTAATTCCTAGACCAATTTTATTTCTTATTTGGAAACAGGGTCTCACTAGATTGCTGAGAGCCTCACTAAATTGCTGAGGCTGTCCTTGAACCTGTGATCCTCCAGTTTCAGCCTCCCAAATACTAGGATTACAAGCGTGAGCCACCATGCCCGGCTTCTTCTTGTAGTTTTAGAGTTCCAGATCAAACATTTAGGTTCTTGATTCACTTTTGAGGGGTGGGTCACTAGGGATTGAACCCAGGGGCATTCTACCTCTGAGCCACAACCCCATTGCTGAGGGTCTCGCTATGTTGCTGAGGCTGGCCTCGAACCTGTAATCTTCCTGTCTCAGGAGTACTGGGGTTATAGGCATGAGCTATCTCATCTAACTCCTTATCCATTTTGAATTATTTTTGTGCAGGATGAGAGATAGGAATCAAGTTTCAATCTGCATGTGGACATTCAGTTTTCTTAGTAACATTTGTTGAAGAGGCTGTCCTTTCTCCAATGAATGTTTTGGGTGCTTTCCTCAATAATCAGTTGGGTCTTTCTGGGCTCTCTTTTCTGTTCATTGGTCTAAGTATAGGTTTTTATGCCACTACTATGCTGTTTTGGCTACTATGCTGACCTCACTAATTCTTGTGAGATACAGACCCTCAGAATCCAGTTGATTCACTTGGGATGGAGTTATAAATAATCATGAGAATAAAATACACATTTCATGAGGGAAGAACCTTGGTCTCCTTTGCTCTTTGGTGTATCCCAAGGGCCTCGAATAGGCTGTGCAACATGTTTTTGTTGCAGAATGAATTATAAATGGGTTTAAGATGCAAGCTTACTCTTCCTGTCTCAGCCAAATTAAGTGTCACCATATTAGAGCTTTGGTCTCCTGACATCTGCTTCAAGTGTTTAGGTTTTGGTTTTAGTCGAAGGGAGCGGGTCCAGCCCTAAACATCCCCTGACCTGCCCAGGTTTTGAATCTTGCTGTGTTGTAGGAACTCCACCTTCAGCTGCCTTGCTTTGGGGGTCTGAGTCCACTCTCCCTGTCTGACCTTCTCCACGGACCCCCTGGCTGATGGTGGCAGGAGGAGTGCATGTGGCTGAGCGAGGGGGTGATCTTGCCTTTTCCCTCTGTCTCCACAGTTCAGTTAGTCTGAGAAGTTACAGAAATTTATTTTCTTAGAGATGTGGCTCAGATGTTTTCATTTCATGGAACCTGATGCCTCAGACTCCCAGATATTTTTCAGGCTGGGCTGCCTCTGGTGTAACGTGACAGCCTGGAGAGTTTTAGCTGGCCGCCCCCTCTTTCTGGGTCAGTACCAGGCTTATGTAATTAGAAGTCCAAAGAGGAGACAGTCAGACAGTCAGACTCGGCCCGGCCACAACCTTTCCCCACAGGCTGCTATCTGGTCTGTACAGAAGTTTCGAGCAGGAAGAGACCTTGTACCTAATGAACTCTGGTCTGTCTTGTTCCAATTGGCTATTTGGACATCCCGAGGACCCAAATGCAGGCCTCCTGTCCTACATGTCCTACATGTTAAAGATCTGATGGGTACTCCACACCCTTCAGCTAACTGACAGACTGCTGACCACCGCTCCTCCCACCTCCTCCAAAGCTCAGCACCCCCAGGAACCCATCCGGAGGGAACTGGAGGGAGGGGTTGAAAGAAGGGAGCCTTCCCAGCACAGACCATCAGAGACTTGGCCTTGACTTGGGTTGTTAAGTTAGCCACGCCTCCCTTCTCCAGCTGGTGGGAGCAAGACCTGGGAGCTCAGCCACCCCGGGGGAGGAGGAGCTGGCTGACTAAAGATGAAGGAGAAAAGGGAGGAGTTGGAACAGCTCCCTCCTCCCACTGCTGTTCGGCCCTGTGGCTGAGCTGGAGCAAGAGAACTGATAACAGATAAGAACTGGTTTTCCTGTGGCCTTGTTTATACAAGCTTAGGTTCTTGCCGGCTGGTCCCTGGGGATGGGGGCAGAGGGCAGGGAAGCCTGGAAGAAGGCTTGCTTTTGGCCAAGCCTGCATGGCTTGTAGCTCAACCCCCCAGCCCCAGGTCCCTGACCCAGCCCCAGATTTCCTGCAAGAAGCGGTCTGGGCAGAGGCTTGAGCTCAGATGCAAGGAAGGTTTTCCATACTTGGAGTGGGGGCTTTCGCTCAAGAAGCAATGGGCAGGGTAGCCATATCTTTCCCCTGCCTCTGGGTCTCTGGGCATCTGAGAAAGGAGTTCCAGGAACAACAGAGCCTTGTGGAAACATGCTTAAGCTAATTCAAGAATCCCTGCACTGGATTCCTCAGCCTCCCTGGAACAAACTGGGTCTGAATTGCACTGGGTCTGAGGACCTGGGAGCTGTTAAAAAGCAGGTGCCCTGTGCTGGCACCGTGCTAGGGAATAGGGCCGAATCATGGCAAAAATAGACACTGTCCATTCCTCGTGAAGATGAGAAGCAACCAAGTAGTTCTATGAATCAGGTGCCAAGGCAGGATAGGCTATGGAAGCCCTGGGCAGGGGCCCTAACCTTTCTGGTAATTGGGAAAGGCTTTCAGAAGGGACAGCATCCAAACAGAGGTTCGAATAATACTTATTGACTCTTTGGTACCTGCACACAGTAGATACCTGCACACAGTAGGAACCCACACAATCGCCAGAGATACAGAGAGAAAGAGCTTTCCCAGGCAGAGGAAATACTGCATGGAAGCAAAAGAAAGTGGGGTGTTTTGGGGAGGGGGCATGGTGCTATTTAGGGGGCCCTAGAGGAGGAAAGCAGTGGTGGTGAGAAATGAGGCTGTGGAGGGAGCCAGGGGCTAACTCATGGGCTTGGGGAAAGAAGGCAGAAAGCAGACCTGGAGGGAGAAAAAGAAAGGGACCGATGGTGGACAGCTTGGGATGGGAAGGGGGGCCCAGGAGACTCCTCTGCAGAGAAGGGGGTTAGCACGGTCATCTTGGAGCTATTCTTAGGCAGTAACTCCTGAGCAGAGGCCCATTGGCCTCACCTGCTGCCCTTCTGTGTCAACTCTCTGAAAATTCTCGTGGTTTGGGGCTCCCTCCCATGGGTGCTCCCTGGCCTCAGCCCCAACTGAGGTCTCTTGGCCCAGCCTTGGTGGGCTTGAGATGACACCAGCCTGGAGATGTTGTCCCTGCACCTGCCTGTGAAGGGGAGCAGTGAGGGGCGTCTAGACCCTTGATCTTAGTCAAAAGGCTGCAAAGCGTTGTGAGGGGTATCTAGAACACCTTGCCTAACTCAACCCTTCCACATGCTTGAGTTATCCCCAAGCCCTAGCAAGTCATCCATTTACCCCTGTTCCCTCCTTCCCTCCCTCCCTCTCATCTTTCCTTCATCTGCATTCAACAATTGTGTATGTGTGTGCGTGCGTGCGTGCGTGCGTGCGTGCGTGTGTGTGTGTGTGTGTGTTACTGGGGATTGAACCCAGGGGTATTCTACCTCTGAGATATACCCCCAGCCCTTTAAAAACATTTTTTTTTTTGGTTCTGGGGATTGAACCCAGGGACATTCTATCTCTGAGCTATACCCCCAGCCCTATTTTATTTTTTATTTGGAATCAGGGTCTCGCTAAGTTGCTGAGACCCTTATTAAGTTGCTGAGGCTGGCTTCAAACCTGTGATCCTCCTGTCTCAGCCTCCCAAGTACTGGGATTACGGATGTGCGACACCACGCCTGGCTAAAAATTTTTTTTAAAAAAATTTGAAACAGGGTCTTACTAAGTTGCTGAGGCCCTTGCTAAGTTGCTGAGACTATCCTCGAACCTGAGATCCTCCTGTCAAAGCCTCCCAAGTACTGGGATTACAGGCATGCACCACCACACCTGGCTTCAACAATAATTGAATATGTACCTTATTGACTCTCTGGTACCTGCACACAGTAGGTACCTCATTGGGTTACACTCTATACCTTAGTCCAGGAAATCCCAGACCTGGTAATATTAAGTATAATAGGTCAGGGTACAGGCTCTGATATCAGATTACTGGGGTTCAAATTTCCTAACTAACTCAGTGACCTGGACCAAATCTCTCCATCTCAGTTTCCTCATCTGTAAAACAGATAACAATAGTACCAACTGCATAGGCCGTTGGCAGATTCCTATAAAAGGTTTTGTGCATAGTAAGTGGCCCATGAGTATAAGTTGCTACTGTTTATACACATCGGCTGTTCCCTTTAGGATGGGAAATTATTAGGAGGGGAACTTTTTCTTGAGAGGGTAATGCAATAATATTAAAGATATCTACTCCACCAGTAACTATTTTTAATTTCATATTCATTTCCAGTATTTATTGTGAGATCATATTTTTTTTTTAAAATCCAGAAGTCCAGGGAACTTTATGTTTTCTTTTCTTTTGATCTACTCCAGTAAACCTGCTATGTATAGACTCAGGAAATGAGCCCGGGTGTGGGATCCACCCCCACGCCTGAGCTGAGAGGTGAGAACCCTGGATTTGTATTCCTGTTCCATCCCTTACATCTTGGGCGATGGTGGGTCTTGGAACCTGATTTTCCTTGTCTGTTAAACGGGGGTAATGACCCCCTCCACAGTTTATGAGCAGTAGTGCTAATAAGGGCAGAGAGCAGAGAACATAATAGAGGATTAGTACATGCTAGCCCCTCCCTTGGATTTAGTGTGGGGGTTAGAGAATGGGAGGTACCCAAGGGTGGGTGCCACCAGACTAGCCCGTGCCTACCCCCAGCCTTCCCACAGGAGGCCCCTAAGCTGCTTGAGAAGACCGGGGACCCTCTGCTGCTCCAAAGCTGAGCTCGGCCAGCCTCTGGTTTGCTTTGCTGACAGCACAGTGAGAAAGGAGGGGCTGTGGGGGCTCCCTCGGCATTGCAGGCAGATGGTAGTGGGGAACGGCAGGGTAAAGCCCTTTCCTGGGAGCCCCTCTCCAGGGGGCTCTATCCTTCTGTGGCCGGGGTGGGGAGAAGGACTGTGTGACACGTGGGTGAGGTGAGCTGAGATTGCAGAGTTCAGAAAGAGTTCAAAAAGATCCAGGCATGTGGAGAGGGGAGTGAGGATGATTAAGAGGGGAGCTCATTAAGTCCGGCTGGTGGGAGCAACCTGGCCGGGTTACCTAAGTAACTGGTCCTCTACGCCTTGCCCCCAACAAAGGGCCTTCTCAAAGATCGGGTGAATATTTTGTTAACCATGAAGAATTACTTTGGTCTATAAGACATTTTATAGTCAGGGCATTCTTTTACATCCACTTTCTTTTCCTTTTTTTTATATGCTTTTATTGGTGCATTATAGTCTCATATCATAATGTAAATCATGTTGACAATGACATACATGCACATAGTCCTCGGACATCCACTTTCTAATTTCAAACCCACCAAGAGGTAGCGAAAGGAAGGTAATAGTCTTATTTGACGGATGAATAAAACTGAGGCTCAAAGGCGCTAAGAAGCTTGACCAAGTGCACACAGCCACTGAGTTGGGGTAGAAAGCTAGGCATTCTCGTGCCAAAGCCCCACAACTAAAGGTTAAGTAGGAGTTCTCTAGGCCACTAGGAGTTTGATCGCTAGAATCATTTAGAATTTTCTCCATTTAAAACATTTAAATATAAAAGCCCTTTCTGGCCCATATTCCTTTCTGGATTTCTTGGCTTCTCTGATGACTTGGGAACTGAATCTCCACGTGGAGGTCTCTCCTGAGTGCCAGGGCCCCAGGGAGGAACAGAGACTCACACAGAATCCTGCAGATGGAGGGATTTAGGGCAGCCCTGCAGGAGGATTCCCAGAGCTGCTTGTTAATAGGTGACTAAGTCAGGTTACAAAATCATGCTGTCTGGGTATCAGCTGTCACCAACAGGATTAGGGGCCTCTCTTCCATCTAGTCTGTATCTAAGAGATCATACGAACAAACAGTGTGAACGTGGGACCTTGGGAAGGCCCCTTTACCCCTCGGGGCCTTAGTTGGCTCATCCTAAATGGATGAGATTTGTTCTCCACCCATCCCCATCAGCCATTCCAATTCCCTTTATTGACTTTCCGTGTGTAGGTTGGTGGAGCAAACATTTCCAGAATTCCTGGAAACCAGTCCAGCTCTGCCAATACCAAATGGTGGCCCCAGCCCTGTCATTTGGTCTCCCTGAGTTGTGGTTTCCTCATCTGTTACCTGCAGAGGGTGGCTCTGCTCCAAAGACAGGGGTCAGCCAGCCTCCGGTTTGCTTTGCTGACACCACAGGAGCAAAGCATGGTCTTTCCAGCTCATTTTCTTTCCAGCAGAAGGCAGTCAGCAGGGATGGGCTAGGGGGACTGGTAGGAAAATGAGGCCTCAGGGCTTATCTGGGTGGGCCAGAATGAGGGACCAATTGGGTGGACTGGAGTCATAGAAGCCATCAGAGGGGAAGGAGTTGGGGAAGACGGCCTGGAAGGGTGAATTTGGAAGAATTGGAGTTGGTGAAGAGGGAATCAGGTGGCTAATCTGTCAGGCATGCTCATCCACTCTCAAAAGAGGTCCCTAGGGCCCCAGGGCTAGCCTGGGGAGACCCCCGAGGAGGCCAGAGTCAGCTATCCACCTTGCCCCTCGCCTAGCAAGCTCCGTGTCTTTTGCGTCTGCCTGAGGCTGGCTAGCATGGTGCACCACCAGGTTAAAATAAGCTCTGCAGGCAAACAGTATCCTTCCTATCTGATGTTTGGATTCCAGCAAGGGGGAAAGGCAGGCAGGGGCCACAGGCAGCCAGTGGTATCCAGAGCAGCCACAGGGTGGTGTTATCTGGGGTGGGCAGCTAAGGGGAAAGATGCAGGCAGACCTGTAGATAATGGCCAAACTTGTTCACTCCCCTGTCCGGGGGCCATTGCCTTTCTTTGAGTAAGTGCTATGGAGACAGCTCTGGTCTGGCTGCTTCGGGAGACCTAGAAACTCACTCTTCCTTTTGTGGCCCAGGCTGAGGAGTGCCAGGGCCTCATCTCCTGGAGGGTAATGGGACCCGATTTTTAGTTCTTTCTACTCACTTCTGGCAAAGCAGACCTCCCCTCTGTGACTCAGTGTGTCCATCTTAAAGAGAAGAAGGGTCTCTTTGGGGACATACGTCAACAGATACATGAGGTCATGTCTATCACAGAGCTGTGGGTTCTTGGGGAGGCCCTAGGAAAATATCAGCTGCTGTTGCTGGTTGTGGAGGTTGAAGGTTCCAGAAGAGCCCAGTGGGGTTATTACTCATGAGGTCCCGTTCACCATGCTGGTCCAAGGTGGGACGTGGTTAGTGAGGCCCAGCCTGAGCGGGAAGCTGAGCAAACTTCCTTTTTTTTTTTTTTAGTACAATCTCAGAAAACTGAGGTTCTCAGATCTTGGAGCCAGCCGATGCCCCTTGCCCAGTAGGCAAGGTAGAGGTCAGGTTGTTGGTTTTTGCATCTGGGCCTTTGAGTCTTCTCAGGAAATGACACATGACTATCATCAGCCCCGAGGCCATCAACTGTTGAAAAATGTGACTGTGGAGCCCTTCGCCCCAGAGTTCAGCAGCCTCTGCAGTGGGAGCTAAGACGCGGGGGAGCTCATGGAAAGCGCCTCCCACAACTCTAAGACCAGAGACTTAGAGTCTGAAGGTTGATCCAGTCATGTGGCCTTTGGAAGACACACACACAAAAGCTCTCTGTGCCTCAATTTTCCCATATGCCAAACCAGCACCACAATCACAATACATGGCTTACTGAGTTGTTGTAGGAACTACACATGACCTAGAATGTTAATGGCCCCAGGAGAACAATTGAAAATGCTCAGGATGTGCTATAGAAGGGAGAGAAGATAGAGTGAGAGGCTGAGGACCAGGAGCTCTCTAAGGACGTTCCTAACCTCGACATGCCAAGAACTGGAAATAACTTAGGGTGAAGGTCCCCAAGCATAGACTCAGGGACTTGGCTGATGACATCAGGCTGAGGGTGTGTGGCCCAGGCGACAACATTCTTTGAATAGACTTACTTGGATTATGGGAATAGAGGTTGCCGAGTAGGTGCAGGTGCCCAGAGGGTTGGGCTTCCTTCCCCTAGAGCCCACAAATAGTTCAGCCCTTTAATGCCCAGAGCCCAAAGGCCTTTGGAGACAGGTGTGAGGAGAGAGGGCGGTTCTGTGGTCAGAGCCCAAGGCTGGGCACTTTTATTCTCCTGGAAGCTGCTGGTTATATCACCTGGAACACATATTTTAACGGGTCAATCTTGGGTAAGGGTGAGGCTGCAGACAATAGGCTTGTGGTCTCACTGCTTCCGAGCTGTGTGAACCTGAGCGTGTCATTTGACCTCTCGGAGCCGGGGGTTGCTCACCTGGGAGATGGGAGTGGCTGGGAGGATGGAATGAGGCATTGGCTCAGATCCTTAAGAGCATTTGTAAAGGCAGGTGAACAGAAGGGGCAGTTGTGAGGAACCACCCACACTCCTGTCAAGGGGCAGGGACTGGTCACCACCCTGAAGTGGGCAGGAGGAGCTTCTAGAAACTTCTTCATTCCAAACAGGTCTGCGGGAACTTAAGTCAAGGGCAGGGGGGAGCAGCAGCTCAGGGTGCTGGGGTTTGTGTCAGGCTGAAGGATAGGGGCACAGCTCCAAGCTAAAATCTCTAATAACTTTTTGGTGCCACCATAAGAGAAATCGATTTGGAACCTGTAAAATTCATTTGTACATTGGGCAAGTCCTACCCTGCTTCCCAGCAGAAGGAACAAATGAGAATTAATTAGTGAACGTGGCTGTCAAGCACGGCCGGTGTTATTATTAACTTAATGTGTTTGTTTAAAGGGGGAGGCTGGCTTGCTCGAGTGTGTGGTGTGTGAGCCGCCAGCCGGCCGGCCAGGTTCAGTGGGAAATCCTGGAGATTGTTTCCACATGGAGTTTACAACGCAAATAATTGTTTGCAGGGCTGGGAGGCCTCGGAGGCAAGGCATGCTGGATTCTGGTGGTGGATTTTGCAGCCCTTCATGGAACACGCAGAGGCCTCCCTGAGGGCAGAGGGCACCCCAGGGGCTTAGGCGCCAAGGTCTGAGGCCAGCAGGCAGGGTGACCGAACAGGTCCCCCTGCTGTTCCATGGGCTTCCGCCTGGGGAGGGATGGGAGGGGGGCTGTGGACAGGCCATGTCAGCAGACAGGGGTACAAGCCACGCATGCTCATTTGTACCCCTGGGGCATGCGAGTGCACGGGCTGATCTGCCATGCCCCCCACCGCATCCACCAAGCTGCGTTCATGTCCTGCTTACACAACTGGAGTGGGGGGTCAGAGGACAATGGTACTGGAATGCTGGTTTGTAATGAACAACCTGATTTGTCTAAAATGTTGCTGGGCTGTGAGGGTCTGCCAAGAACACCTCTGCTGTGAATGTTAGTGTGTGTGTGTATGTGTGTGTGTGTGTGTGTGTGTGTGTGTTACTGAGGATTGAACCCAGGGGTGTTCTATCTCCAAGCTACACCCCTAGTCCTATTTTATTTTATTTCATTTCATTTTATTTTTATTTTGAAACAGGGTCTCAGTTGCAGAGGGCCTTACTAAGTTGCTGAGACTGGACTCGAACTTGTGATCCTCCTGTCTAGGCCTCCCAAGTACTGGGATTACAGGCATGTACTACCATGCCCGGCTGAACGTCAGTTTTTTTTTTTTTATTTTTTTAAGCACTAGGCATTGAACCTGGGGGCTCTCTACCACTAAGGATACCCCATCCCTTTTTATTTTTTATTTTGAGACAGGGTCTTGCTAAATTGCTGAGGTTGGCCTCGAATTTGTGATCATCCTGCCTCAGCCTCCCGAGTTGCTGGAACTGCAGGCAAGTGCCACCACACCCAGCTTGAATGTCACTTTTATTGACTCTGCAGCCTTAGCTTCACCCACCGATCTTTTTTTCTTTCTTTATATGGAGTTCCCATGTGTGTCTTAGTTCTTCCTTCCAAGACTAAATAGCAGAGACTCTGAAGCCAGACTACTTGGATTTAAATATTATCTGTGTGATTTGTTAGCTTTGTGACTTTGGACAAGTTAGTTAACCTCTCTGTACCTCAGTTTCCTCAACTGTGGAGTAGAGGTGATGCTACCTCAAAGGCTTGGTTTGGGGATTGAATAAGTTAACATTTGTAAAGCTTTTGACCAGTGCCCTGCACATGGTAAACACTGTATAAATTCGGGTTAAACGAATGAATGGGTTCTGGTTGCCCTGAGCAGAGAAGGCTGCTTTCGGTTACTTGGATCTCTATAACATTTCCTTTCCCCCAAGCCATTTCAGCACACAGTCTAAGAACAGTGTGTCTGCTATACATGTGACATTCCCTTTTGTGTCTCTCCTTGATCCCTTTGCAGCTCCCAAGGTCCACCTACATAGAATCTGCCCTGGCCTGACTCTTCTATGGCTTTGGGAACCAGTCTTCCTTGCTGAGGTCCCTAAATCCCATGGGTGCGGCTCCGTTCTTTGTTCTTTGAAAGATGATTCCTTTTCATCACGCAGGGGGAGCAGCCCCCACCCCCCCACACATCCTTGCTGTTGTGTCAATTGGATGGAGGAGTGTGTTGTTCTTGTGGTGTGTGGGACAGGGGTGCTCTGGGGTGCTGCTGTGCCCCTGTTGAGTTCTGCTTTGTGTCTGGCTGGAAGCCTCAGGGTGCCCATGTTTATCTGCTGCCCTGGTTTCTCCTGGGGTAGACCAAAGTCATCTTGTATCAGTGAAGGACATTTATTGACCATCTCCTCATTCCTTACCTATTTTATTGTGACTTGTCAGTAATAAAGATGAAACATAGTTGAAAATAAGAGCTAGCATAAATGAAAATACAGATAAGCAATTGGCAACAGATATCTCCCTAAACCTGAGAAGACCGCATGCTTAAGTGTGTGTGCAGGTGGGTTGTGTGTTTATCGAGTCTCTTTAAAAGGTTCACACCTTGGGCATCTCACAGCCAGGATACCATCCTAAGGAAATGCTGTCAAATTTGCAAAATGCTACAGCTGGGCGTGGTGGCACACGCTTGTAATCCCAGTACTTGGGAGGCTGAGACAGGAGGATTACAGGTTCGAGGATAGCCTCAGCAAGTAGTGAGACTCTCATCAACCTAGCAAGACCCTGTTTCCAAATAAGAAATAAAATTGGGCTGAGGGTGTAGCTCAAAGGTAGAATCCCTCTGGGTTCAATCCCCAGTACCACACACACACACACACACACACACACACACACGCACACAATTGCAAAATGCTGTATTTACGAAGATGTCCTTTCCACAGTTATTTATGAAAAGAAACACTGGAAACAACTGCTATGTTGAGCACTTGGAGTAAGGTTACATAAGGCTATGGTTATTGATTTTAGTGGTTTTCAATCTTTTGTAGGCTCATGAGTTCCTTGAGAAACTGATTAAAATGAAGATTCTCGGGCTTGGGATTCTAAGGCTATTATTATTCTTAGGCTTAGTGGTAGAGTGCTTGCTTAGTGTGTGTGAGGCCCTGGGTTCCATTCCCAACACCTAAAATAAAATGAAAAAAGAAAGAAAGAAAGAGAGTTGTTGCATCAAAAAATAAAATAAAATGGAGTTTCCTAGTTTTCACCCTTAGAGATTTTGATTTAATGGGTTTGGGATGAGGTCCATAAATCTACATTTTTAACATACCCTCTATGATTCTAATGCAGATGTTCCGCAGTTCAACATTTGAGAAAACTGATCAGCTTGGTGGGATTTTGCAGTCACTTAAAATGATGTTTACAGAGAGATTATAATCATATGGAGGAATGCTTTATAAATAAAAAAGTATGGGAAATTGTATATACAACTCTGTATCCAATTATGAAATACAGCTATGTAAAGCAAAGCAACAATATACAAAAATGTAAACAGAGGCAGTCTCAGGGAAGTAGGGTTATGGTGATTTTCTTCTTCTATATTTTCCAAGATTTCTAAAAGTGAGCATTATTTTTTATCATAAAACCCATAAAGCCATAATTTTACAACAGAGATTCTTCTGGGAGCAAATTAAAGGGCATTCTATTAATTGCCCTCTTTTCTGGGATTTACATGCTGAATTGTTTCATTTTTATCTCTAAAAGGTTTCATTTTATCTCCAAAAGAAGGGGTCTGAAACAAGCTGGGACCTTTAGCTTCAGATGGGCCCTGAGCCCTTTTGGAAATGCTCTCAGGTGCAGCTACACCTATAGACATGTGATGAACTTCTAGAGGTATCCAAGGCTCATTCAGCCCCCTTAGTCATTGTTAAGATTAAAAGAAAAAATTCTTAGGGGCTGGGGATGTAGCTCAGTGGCAGAGTATGTGCTTAGCATGTGCAAGGTCCTGGGTTCAATCCCCAGAACCCCTCCCCCCATTAAAAAGCCTGAGACTGTAGGGCTGATTATTTGGTAGAGTAGAACTATCATTTTTGCCGGGCGTGGTGGCACACGCTTGTAATCCCAGTACTTTGGGAGGCAGAGACTGGAGGATCCGGGTTCGCGGCCAGCTTCAGCTCTCTCTCTCTCTCTCTCTGTCTCTCTCTCTCTCTCTCTCCTTAGTGAGACCCTCCACAACTTCGTGAGACCTGGTTTCAAAGTAAAGTATAAAAAATAGGGCCGGGGGCGTAGCGCGGAGGTAGAACGCCCCTGCGTTCAATCCCTGGTAAATAGAATAAAAAATAATCCCTGGTAAATAGAATAAAAAAAGAATGATAGTTCTTTTTTTTTGCAGAACTGGGGATTGAATCCAAGGGCATTCTACCTCTGAGCTACACCCCCAGTCCTATTTTTTATTCTTTATTTTGAAACAGGGTCTCACTAGGTTGTGGAGGGCTTAAGTAGCTGAGGCTGGCCACGAACCCAGATCCTCCTGTCTCAGCCTCCCAAGTACTGGGATTACAAGCGTGCGCCACCACGCCCAGCTTGAGTGGAACTATCTTAATGTCATCCTCTTGAGGATTTTTTTAGATTACAATTTGTATAGGACAGTGAAGCCCTGTTTCAAGAAAATGGAAGGAAATAAGGAAAGCAAAGTTATTTTCTGAGCTGCACAATTAGTTTGCCAAGGCTGTCATATCAAAGTTCCACAGACTGGGTGGCTTAAAAACCAGGAACGGGTCGCTTGCATTTCTGGCGGGTAGGAATCTGTGTTAGGAATCTGAGATCCCTGTGTGTGCAGCAGGCTGGCTCCTTCTGAGGGCTGTGAGGGCAGGATCGGTTCCAGGCCCCTCTGGTATCTTGCAGATGGCCGTTTCTCTCTGTGTCTGCACGTGGTCTTTCCTCAGTATGTGTTGGTTTCCCAACTTCTTCTTGTAAAGATGCTGGTCATATCCGACTAGGGCCACCCCAATGAACTCATTTTAACTGAATTACCTCTTTGAAGACCTGATCTCCAAATATGGTCATAGTCTGAGGTACTGAAGGTTAGGACTTCAGCATGTGAGTCTGGGTGGACGCAAGGCAGCCCCATAACAACGCATTACTAAGCAGCAGATGGTGGGGCACAGAACTGTGCAGACACTTTGTTTAAAGAGCCGGAATTGATGGATCCCTGAAATGTCTGGCTTAACTTTTGGAATGTGTCAGATAGCTACAGGCAAAGTAGATTGTTTCCCTGGGGACCTGACCAGGGAGGGAGAGCCTGTTTTGGCCCTGCATTGCCACCTGTCTGGTCCTAGTGACAGGCTTGCATTTATGCCGAGGAGACAGACACATCAGACATGGCTTGCTGACTTCCCAGACATGCGACTTGGGGCAAGTTGGGAGACCAGTCCAAGCTTCCCCTGCAGATATGAGAATCAGAATTCCCGTCCTGTCTTGAAGGCTATCATGGGGGAAGGGAGTGAAGGAACTGGGTAAATTGCAAAGCTCTTTCTGTCCCCCCAAAGCAGACAGAACAGTGAACATCCTCTCTCACCTGCAGCAGGAGATCACGATGCTTTCTCTGAAGATGGTGGGTTCCTTTATAGTCCAAGGAGTATGGAACTTGAAACAGCATCCAAGGAGATGAGGTGATGTAGCAGCTGTGGAGCTGATCAAACACATTCATCAGGTCCATTGCCAAAGTCTTCCATGCATTCTTAACAAAATAAAACAACTTTATTTGGAAATTGACATGTGCTCCTTATATGAAAGTTTATCAATATGGTATAGAAAATAAAAATATATAAGTCTCTCATTCTCAAACCCTCTACCCCGCCACCACCCAAGGCCCCTCCCTCAAGTGAATTGCATTTTCCTGATGTTTCTTAAGTTTATACAAATATATATGTAAATACCCCCAATTTTGTTTCTAACTTTTATTTCTTCTTCTCTTCTCTCTTCTCTTCTCTTCTCTTCTCTCCTCTCCTCTCCTCTCCTCTCCTCTGGTGGTACTGAGGACTGAACTTGGCAATGCTGGACTACTTAGCTATACACCCAGCCCTTTTCATTTTTTATTTTATTTATTTATTTATTTATTTATTTATTTATTTATTTATGCGGTACTGGGGATGGAACCCAGGGGCATTCTACCTCCGAGCTACACCCCCAGCCCTATTTTTTATTCTTTATTTTGAAACAGGGTCTCACTAAGTTGTGGAGGGCCTCACTAAGTAGCTGAGGTTGGCCACGAACCCGGATCCTCCTGTCTCAGCTTCCCAAGTACTGGGATTACAAGCGTGTGCCACCATGCCCAGCTTCATTTTTTATTTTAAAAGCAGGGTTTTTATTTTAAAACAGGGTCTTACTAAATTACCACACAGTAGCCTTGAACTTACAATCCTTTTGTCTTAGCCTCCCAAGTACTGGGACTACAGTCATGCTCAATGGACCCAGCTTTGTGTTTCTAGTTTAATGAATAATTGGGAAGCTGGGTGTGGTGGCATACGTCAGTAATCCCAGTACTTGGGAGGCTGAAACAGTAATATCACTGGTTGGAGGCCAGCCTCAGCAATTTAGTAAGACCCTGTTTTAAAATAAAAAATAAGCCAGGCATGGTGGTACACGCTTGTAATCCCAGTACTTGGGAGGCTGAGACAGGAGGATCCGGGTTGGCGGCCAGCCTCAGCTACTTAGTGAGGCCCTCTGCAACTTAGTGAGACCCTGTTTCAAAATAAAGAATAGAAAAAAAAAATAGGGCTGGGGGTGTATCTCAGAGGTAGAATGCCCCTGGGTTCAATCCCC
>PVJS01042990.1:6958-17360 GCA_004027185.1 Glis glis
CACCCCCGGCCCTATTTTTTTTTTTTATGCTTTATTTTGAAACTGGGTCTCACGAAGTTGTGGAGGGCTTCACTAGAGAGAGAGAGAGAGAGAGAGGAGAGAGCGAGCGCACACGCGCGCACTGAGGCTGGCCGCGAACCCGGATCCTCCGGTCTCCGCCTCCCAGAGTACTGGGATTACAAGCATGCGCCACCACACCCGGCTCACCAAATCTTAAATGTACATTTACTGCATTTTAACATACACCTGTATAACCCAAACCCTTATCAAGATATAGACTGCTGCTATCATTCCAGAACATTCTTTCAGGTCACTCCCTATCCCATCCCTGTCACTACCTCCACCCCAGGAAATCTCCACAGACTCTCTACCCTAGATCAGTTTGGGGACAGGCTCTTTTCAATTCTCTCCTTGAGGCCACTGTGATAGAGTCCAGTCAGGGTCCTTAGGCCAGGAATAAAATGTGGTCTGTCTGCATTCTGCCCTACCCAAGAAAGGCACGCGCTTGTGCAGTGCTGGGAATGAGTAAATGCTTCATCCAGCAGGCCTAACCTGCCCTGAAGAGGATAATTTGAAAAGCCCTTCATTTAGGATTTCCTAAAAATATTCAGGGCCAATATAGCCCTTTATAAAGCTTGCTAACAAAACTGGAAGGTTTTTTTCCTATTTTTTAAAGGCAGCTGGAAATGGGGCCGGGGCACAGCTCAATGGTAGAGCACTTACTTAGCATGTGTAACGCCCTGGATTCAATCCCAACACACACCAAACAAACAAAACAAAAACAAACAAACAAACAACAATAAATTCCCTATGATTATATGCCTCATGTCCTTTAACTGCTAAAGGCAGGGGGATTAAAATACAAAATAAAACAAAACCTGGGCCTGAACCACAAAATAGGATGCGATGTCTGATTTCACTTATTTACTTCTTTACTTTTGCTGCATTGGGGACTGAACCCAGGGTGCTCAACCATTAAACTACAACCCCAGCTCTTTTTAAGACAGGGTCTCTCTAAGTTTCCCAGGCTGGCCTCAAACTTGTGAACCTCCTGCCTCATCCTCCTGAGTAGCTAGATTATAGGTGTGTACCACTGTGATATTTGAGATGTCTGGGTTTTTGTTTTGTTGGTACTGGGGATTGAGCCCAGGGGAATTCTACCTCTGAGCCACACCTCCAGCCCTATTTTTATTATTATTATTATTTTTTTTTTTTTTTTGCGGTACCGGGGATTGAACCCAGGGGCATTCTACCTCTGCACTACACCCCCGGCCCTATTTTTTATACTTTATTTTGAAATCGGGTCTCACCAAGTTGCGGAGGGCCTCACTAAGTAGAGAGAGAGAGAGAGAGACAGGTAGAGAGAGAGAGAGACAGGTAGAGAGAGAGAGAGAGAGAGAGCTGAGGCTGGCTGCAAACCTGGATCCTCCGGTCTCCACCTCCCAAAGTACTGGGATTACAAGCGTGCGCCACCACGCCCGGCTTTTTTTATTATTTTTGAAATAGGATCTCACTAAGTTGTGGAGGGCCTCACAAAGCTGTTAAGGCTGGCTGCGAACCTATGATCCTCCTGTCTCAGCCTCCCAGAGTACTGGGATTACAAGCGTAAGCCACCATGCCTGGCTGAGATGTCTGTTTTTAAAAACATAAAACCAAGCTGGGCGTAGTGGCGCACGCTTGTAATCCCAGTACTTGGGAGGCTGAGACAGGAGGGTCACGGGTTCACGGTCAGCCTCAGCAACTTAGTGAGGCCCTCTGCAACTTGGTGAGACCCTGTTTCAAACTAAAGAGTAAAAATAGGACTGGGGGTATAGCTCGGAGGTAGAATGCCCCTGAGTTCAATCCCCAATAACACAATAAATAAACAAATACATAAATGCATACATAAATAAAACATAAAACCACTCAGGGTGTGGTGGCACATGCCTGTAATCCCAGTACTTGGGAGTCTGAGACAGGAGGATCACAGGTTCGAGGCTAGCCTCAGCAACTTTAGTGAGGTCCCTCAGCAACTTAGCGAGACCCTGTTTCCAAATAAAAAATATAAAATTGGGTCTGGGTTCAACTTCCAGTACCAAACAACAACATCCCCATAAAACCACCACTTGAACTAATTACTTTCTTCTTCAATATATAAGTGACATTTAAAGCATTTATTTTGTATTACCCATGCTGGCCTGCTTATCAACCTACTCACCAGTTTAGCCTTGGCTACACCCCTGGCTAAACTGGGCTCATGGCACACACATGGAGTGCCCTTCCTACCTCCACCCTAGTATTTTCCAGGGTGCTGTAGGGTGTGTGTGCTGGGGAGGTTCTTGGAAGGAGACATGCCAATGTAATAAGGCCATGTGTCACTACAGACCCTGTCCTGGCTGCAGGGCGGGGGCACCCTGGGTGCTGAGCCCTAATCTGTCCTGCTACAGGGACAGATTTGTAAACATTCTTTTTTTAATTCTTTTTTTATATTTTTATTGGTGTATTGTAATTAATACATCATAGTAAGATTCAAAGTAATACAAACATACAAACACACATAACTAGGTGTATTTCGCACCCTGTTCCCCCTCCTCCCTCTACATGTTAGTGAGATTGGTCAGGAGATTGGTCAGGACATTATTTGAACTGTTCCCTTCCTCCATCTTTCTTTTCCCTTTCTCTACTTCACTCCCCCAATCCCCTCCCACTATTCTATTGGTGTCTCTTCTCATTTATCTGAAGACTTCTTTGTTTCCTATTTTCTCTCTAGCTTCTACATATGAGAGAAAACATATGAACCTTGACTTTCTCAGACTGGCAGCTTGGGGTACAATTCTCTAGTTCCACTCATTTTCCTGCAAATGACACATTTTTTTATACATTTGTTGGTGCATCATGTGGGGAAATAGGAACTCTTATAGACTGTTGGGATTGCACATTAGTAAACATTCTGGAGTCACAGTGGGGCATAAGCACCGCCCTGCAGAGCAACTGTGACCACAGCCTCCGGAGGCTCAGAAAACTAACTTCATAGCCAGGCGTGGTGGCGCAGACTTGTAATCCCAGTACTTGGGAGGCGGAGACCGGAGGATCCGGGTTCGTGGCCAGCCTCAGCTACTTAGTGAGGCCCTCCGCAACCTCATGAGACCCGGTTTCAAAAAATAAAGTATAAAAAATAGGGCCAGGGGTGTAGCGCGGAGGTAGAACACCCCTGGGTTCAATCCCCGGTACTGCATCTGAAACCAAGGAACAAGCAAAATTAAGAGTCAGAGACAAGAGAGTTGACCAAAACCCAAGAGCTAACAAATGTGGAAGGCAAGGCTAAGCTGCTAAGCTCTAGGGTAACTATTTGAGAATTTAATACAAATATCAAGGAATTAAAAAGTCTGAAAAAAAAATTGTAATAACAAGGAGAGCTTATTAGATTCCAGAGATGCCCGAGGCTGGCTTTCTGGACACAGTGGGGGCCTGGCCAGACAGGGAAGGGCAGTGTGGACCAGCAAAGGCCTGGGAAGCCTGCTCTGCAGGGAGGAGAACACACAAGCAACATGACTCAATCTAGTAAGTACGAAACAAAACTAACCAGGTAAGTTCCCACTCATAAATCATTTCACTCTGTGCTAGCTGGCTAATTCCCCTGGAAGGAAAAACAAAGCCTTTTCTATCATCTTTCAGCTTTAAGAAAACTCAGACCCCTCCAGGCAATACAACAATAGAATTCTAATGTTACATATCCCCACAAAAGCAAAGAAACAGTGATATCTGATTTCAGCAGTTTAAAAAACCTTTTTTCTGTTAGTCACCTCCTAACCCTATTTTATTTTTCTTCATAGCATCTTTGTTATCACCTGAAAATTTTCTTTTTCTTTTTTTTTTTTTGTGGTACTGGGGATTGGACCCAGGGGCATTCCACCTCCGAGCTACACCCCTAGCCCTATTTTATATTCTTTATTTTTGAAACAGGGTCTCACTAAGTTGTGGACGCCTCACTAAGTAGCTGAGGCTGGCCATGAAACTGTGATCCTCCTGTCTCAGCCTCCCAAGTACTAGGATTACAAGCGTGCGCCACCATGCCCGGCTCTATCACCTGGAAATTTAAATATCTGGCTATTGGTTCCCCATCACCGACCAGCCACACACTTGTGCAAGAACACAAACTCCAGGACAGCAGAACCTCGGGTCTGTCACAGCACTATGCCTGTTTAGGGCCTGCTGGGATCCAGGAGAGACTTAACATTTCCTGAACGAATGAAAAGGATTATTCTATGTTAGACCAAGCACACCAAATACAGTACTGCTTGTAAATTGTGCTTTAATTTCTGCAATCAGATATGATGCAGTGAGATACAAGTATAAACTTCCATTGTGTATACAGAAAATAAAAAGCACATTTATACAGATTTAGCCCAGCAGCTTGCTCCCTTAAAAAATTTTGAATTTAATTAAAGCTAGTTTATCTTCAGTGTAAAAACTTGGAGGTATAAACAAATTCAAGATATTATATACAGTAAATTATTAATGTACATTTCAAAGCTTGCACAGTGCAGCACTTTAAACAAAGCAAATGGTCTCATTTTAGCTTTAACTGTTAAGCATAATCCACATCTCAAAATTTCACAATATATAAACCCACTGAGAATTCTGTACACAAATACAAGTTATAGAAATCTGATTTCAAATATAAATACATAAATTGTCATGACCTTACATGTTACAACAGCTTGCTTGCTCACTTATTTTTCTATTGTAATTAAAAAAAATCATAGAAAAATATTTCAATGCACATTCAACTGCTATGACAAGGGCCAAGACCTTGCGCCTTTAAACCATACTTTGTGGAGTGTAAAGCATCACACCAGGCATTTTTGGAATGAAAATTACTAAGACTGAAGAGGTGACTGTATAAATATTCATGTTATAATATAACAAAAATAGTTAGCTCCATAGTGTATTTGGGAGGCAATGGGGCAGAGAAGTGGAGGTTAGTGTGGTGTAACAAGGCCCCCAAGGACAGATGTGAAGGTAGCTAAGGAACTAGTGTATTTTAAAAATCCCCATCGCGAGCCCAACACTGACCTCGTTCATTAAGACTCTTAAGGCAACCAGGACTGGGCGCGTGTCTGGCACCAGATGCAGGAGCGCTGCCCGCCCTCGATCTGTCATCTAACAGACCAGCCTGGCTCGTGCATCAGGGTGAGCGGGAGAAGAGCAAAACGATTGTATGTACGAAAGATGATTCAGTGCAAATTTTCTTATTGCCCTCGAGCAACTTTTTTATTTTTTGTGGTACTAGGGATGGAACCCAGCATCATTCTACTTCTGAGCTCCACCCCCAGCCTTATTTTATTCTTTAATTTTGAAACAGGGTCTCACTAAGTTGCAGAGGGCCTCACTAAGTAGCTGAGGCTGGCCGCAAACCTGCGATCCTCCTGTCTCAGCCTCCCAAGTACTGGGATTACAAGTGTGTGCCACCACTCCCAGCTCAACAAGTTTTTCTAAATATTTAACATTTAAATTGAAATCTGCCCTGGAGAGCAAATGAATATAAAAGGCAAATATTCAATTTGAAACATTCTAACGTGTTTTTTCCTTTCTTTTGAGGGATTTGACAGGGTTCCATTGAGAATGAAAAAAACTGGTCCTTACAAAGTATACTTTCCTACATCAAAAATATATATCATTTAGACAGCAGATCCGAGAAGGTGACCAGGCATAGTCGTGTTTCTTCTATGGCTTTTTAAATCACTGAGGTATCATGTGATAATCGTCACTTCTGACATTTGTGTATAACTGCTTTCCTATGAAAGCCACATTCATAAGTGGCCCGCCCGGCAGTCTGCGAAGGTAAGAGAGAACATCAGGGACGCAGCTGAGGAGCTGCTGCCCAGAAGCACGGCCACAGCGCCCGAAGCCTCGCTAAGTGATGAGAAGAAGGCAAAGCACGCTGTTCCAACACTGAGAGACGCCGGAGGAACGGAAGGTCCTCTGGACATATAGTATCTCTATTCTCCCAGCTCAGCCCACAGGCTCAGCAGCGAGACACTGGACTACGTGTGCCAAGGTGAGCAGTGCGGAGAGGCACGGAGCCCACGGGGGAGATCTGCAGCCTTGCCAGCGCAGGAAAGAGGGCTGGGGGCTGGCTAGCCCGTCACCCCACAGCACGTGACTCAGTGCAGGAAGGAGGGAGAAGGGGCTGAGTGTTAGGATAAGTGACATAAGTGGAATCTCTCAGCTTTTCAGACAAGGGGACGTACGTAGAAAGGAAAATGCTATGGTTTGTTAAAGTAAATGCCATATGTCTTAATACCTCTATTTCAATCTTTCAATTCATACAAACACCACACAAAGCTGAACTTGCTCTCAACTGAGGTGGGTACAGAAAAACGTACTATTCCCAATGGCTGGATAAATTATCTTGGCACAGAAAGGATTAGAAGAAAGTATCAAGTCCAAGAATATCTTACCCAAGTTTCTTTCTAGTAGTATTACTGACCACTGCAGGGTCTGTATAATACTTAGGCATCAGAAAACGGCCACAATCCTATGAGTCAAGTAGGAATTCCTTCTGATTAATACTAGAGATATGTTAATTGCATAGTCTTTTAGAACCATGAAAAAAAAAAAGAAAAAAGAATGAGAACCAGCTCCTTTCCTGAAGGTCCATGCTCTCTAACAGAGCGCCGGGCGAATGGCCTTCCTCCCAGTATTAGCATTAGCATGCACTCGCTGGGTCGACTGTCCATCTCCCACAGGCCTCTCTCAATCACTGAGCACACAAGTCACACGTCCCCCAGGTCCACAAACTCGTCTTCTCGTTTAGCCAGATCTTCTTCATCTCCCAGAGCCTTCCAGCCACTGGTGGGCAAGACAGGCTTGGATGAAGGTCGCTGGTGCAAAGCGAAGGGAAACAAAGAGGACAAGCGGGTCGAGTTCCTCAGCAAGCAGGGGGCCTGGGCCTGGAGGGCCTCCTGGCTGTGGTGTCTCTCATCAATTTTCTCTTGTAAGCTCTGGACTTCCTCCATCATTTCCAAGAGTTTGCTCATAGTGGCCACTCTGCCACCACCTAGGATTTGGGCTTCCGGAATCCAACGCAAGTAGCGCTGGGCCCAGACTTTGATTTCTGGCCCCTCTATATAAGGCAACAACACACCATGGTAGTCTGTAGGCTTGCTGTGCCAGCTGTCATAGAACTCTCGAAAGTTGTCTTGTAGCTCATCCGAAGAATTAATAAGTTTACTAATTCTCTTGCCCAGAAGGTTTTTAATTAAATGATCTGTCTCTTCCCTAAAAAATCCTCTTTTGGGAGATGACTTAGATTGGGTGAGTGGCAAAGAAAGTTGTCGTTGATGCTTTGAGAAAAAACACAAATAAAAATCTCTGGTTAGGAGGATTGCAGGTTCAAAATCAGCCTCAGCAACTCAGTGAGGCCCTCTGCAAGTTAGTGAGATCCTGTTTCAAAATAGAAAATAAAATAGGGCTGGGGGTGTAGCTCAGAGGTAGAATGATCCTGGGTTCAATCCCCAGTACCCCTGCACACACACAGCTGTAACATACAGAAAGGAAGAGGGGGTTCTTGTTTATTCTCATATGTGAATGTTGAGGTACTCAACACTATCAATCTATCAATCAACAAAGGGGCACGTGGCAGCCATGCAGAAAGGCATGCTGGGGCAGCAGGAATGGCGCTTTCGAATCCTCCTTCCCTGGAATACGGGCACTAAAGGAGGCAGACCCAAAGTACTTTTGAGGAACTGATTTACCTTAAGTTAGGTTAATGGTTAGGGAACTTTGGGGGATGCCTAATCATTTTTTAAAGGGAGCAGAATGCTTCTTTTTGAGAACTTCAGGGCTGTTGATTTGTTGATTGCCACAACATTCTGAACACCTGTAAGGAAGCAGGGCTGACTACCTGAAGATCCTATCATGTGGAGGAAGTAACTTAGTAGCTTATCAGGCATTCAGTGGGAGTTTAAGTCTAAATCATAAAGATTCTGTGTGTGTGTGTGTGTGTGTGTTACTGGGAATTGAACCAAGGGGCATTATACCTCTGAGCTACACCCCCAGCCCTTTTTTTTTTTTTTTGCGGTACCAGGGATTGAACACAGGGGCGTTCTACCTCCGTGCTACACCCCCGGCCCTAATTTTTATACTTTATTTTGAAACCGGGTCTCATGAAGTTGCGGAGGGCCTCATTAAGTAGAGAGAGAGAGAGAGAGAGAGAGAGAGAGAGAGAGAGAGAAAGAGCTGAGGCTGGCTGCAAACCCAGATCCTCTGGTCTCCGCCTCCCAAAGTACTGGGATTACAAGCGTGTGCCACTACGCCCGGCTACCCCCAGCCCTTTTTATTTTTGTTTTGAAACAGTCTTACAAGGTTGCTGAGTCTCACTTCATTGCTGAAGCTGGCCTTGAACCTGCGATTCTGCCTGTCTCAGCCTTCCAAGTACTGGGATTACAGGTATGCATCACGCCGGGCTATAAAGATTCTTTAGGACAAAGAAAACAGGCATGCAGGACCCAAGGAATTTTGCTAAGATGAACCAGCTAAGCTGGCCAGTTGTTCTTGTTTGACTGCTTACGTGGAGTAGAAAATGTGAGAGCATTTATATTTTTTTCCTCTTTGGTAATTCTCTCTGTAGCCAAAGCAAGGTGTTATATTTTGGAGCACCCTGTGAGAGGTGGATGAAGAGGGGTGAAGCGTTCAGAAAGTTGTGGGGTTCCTTAGTACCCAATGGAGAAGGTAAAAATAGTGGGAAGAAGTTGTTTTCCCCCAATTCTTTTGCTTCTAAGATGTTCATTTGCATTAAAAAATATATAAAAATTGCTAGGTGTGCTGGTGCATACCTGTAATCCCAGTACTGGGGAGGCTGATACAAAAGGATCACAGGTTCGAGGCCTGCCTCAGCAACTTAATGAAACCTGTTTCAACACTTTTTTTTTTTTGGGTACTGGGGATTGAGCCCAGGGGCATTCTACCTCTGAATTACACCCCCAGTCCTTTTTATTCTGAAACAGGGTCTCGCTAACTTGCAGGCTGGCCTTGAATTTGTGATCCTCCTGTCTTAGCCTCCCAAGTACTGGGATTACAGGTATGTACAACCACACCTAGATCCTGTTTCAAAATAAAATAAGGTTGTGGGTGTGGCTCAGGGGTAGAATATCCCTGGGTTCAATCCCCAGTACAATAAATAAATGAAATGGGAATTTATTTTTGTGCTAGTTCTATAATCTTCTAACATATTTCTGCCAGTGGATCTTCCTTATAAAAATTATTATAAAGGAAATATTTTCTTATAATAGAATATGGAAATGGGCATGGTGGCGTATGCCTGTAATCTAGTACTTCCTTGGGAAGTTGAGACAGGAGAATCGCAGGTTTGAGGCCAGCTTTAGCAACTTAGCGAGATCCTCCACAACTTAGTAAGACTGTTTCAAAATAAAAAACTAAAAAATAGGGCTGGGGGTTGTAGCTTAGAGGTAGAATGTCAATGAGTTCAATCCCCAGTATTGCCAAAAATATATATATATATATGGAATAACAATAAAAATATGAAGAAGAAAGCAAAATCATGCACAATATCACAACTCAGAGATGACCTGGATTTTCTGACTCTCCATTTGGGGACAGGAGAGATGAAGGCCAGGAGTCACTGGCCTCTCTTCTTCACAGTGATCAAGGTGAGCCAGGCAGGAGATGTGGTAGAAACCTGCCACTGAGCGCTTACAACCTGCCAGGCTCTACATTCAGTGCTTTACATGCACTGACTTACCTAATTCTTAAAGTCACTATTATTGCCCCATTTGACAAGGGAGGAAACTAAGGCCCAGCCAGAGGTTAAGTAATCTGTCAAAGGCACCAGCCACCAGGTACCAAAGGTTGTTTCAAATGCAGCCTGGCTTCAAGCCTGGCCTCTTGGTCTTGGAAGCCTTCTTCTCCCAATCTCCTCAGTGAATGGAACATCCAAGTGGACCAAGGTGGGAGCAGCACCACATGCCCAAAGCCTGGTCGCATGCCGGGGGGAGCCAGACTGCAAGCCTGAGTGAATCCTGCCCCTCTCAAGGTACTTCACAGAGCCACACTTTACGCTGGCAGCCCAGCTTCCTCAGGCTCTACAGAACCTCCCTGAGGCCATTTTCAAGGCATCCCGACCTGACAGCTGGTCTTACCCCCAGGCCTGTAAGTTCCTTGTAGCCCTGCCCCAACTCTGCTTTATCTAGTACAACCCCCAATCCTCTAGCCCATTAGCTCAAATCTGTCCACTGGCTTATCTTGGCACTGAGGCTGTCTGCCATCTATGAGAAGCGACAATTAGAAAAACTGGATCGGAGCCGGGCGTGGTGGCGCACGCTTGTAATCCCAGTACTTTGGGAGGCGATCTGGGTTCGCGGCCAGCCTCAGCGCTCTCTCTCTCTCTCTCTCTCTCTCT
>PVJS01042991.1:0-17257 GCA_004027185.1 Glis glis
ACTTTGATAAGTTTGTGTATGTACATCCTGTGCATTAGGGTGTTTCCCTCTTCCCCCCTACCATCTCTCTCAGGTCACCTTCTTCACTCATCTAAGGTTTTTCTCCTTCCTTTGTCTGGAGTCCCTCCCTATGCCCTCTTCTCCCTAGCTTCTGCATATTAGGAAGAGCATCTGACTTTTCACTTTTTGTGACTGACTAATCTCACTAAGCATACTGTTCTCTAATTCCATCCATTTCCCTGCAAATGATGTGATTTTGTTCTTCTTTATGGCTGTGTAAAATTCCATTGTATATATATCCCATAGTTTTGTAACCCATTCATCTATTGATGGACATCTTGACTGGTTCCATAGTTTGGCAATTGTGAATTGTGTAGCTATAAACATAGATATGTATGTATCAGTCTGGTAGTTTGGTTTCATATCTTTTGGGTAGATACCTAGAAGTGGTATTGCTAGGTCATATGGTAGGTTCATTCCCATTCTTCTGAGGATCCCCACACTATTTTCCAGAATGGTTGCAATAATTTGCAATCCCACCAACAGTGTATTAGAGTTCCTACTTCTCCACATCCTCGACAGCATTTGTTATTGTTGGTGTTTTTAATGATTGCCATTCTAACTGGTGTTTGGTGAAATCTCAGGGTAGTTTTGATTTGAATTGATTCTTGTGCAGGGTGATAAAGTGAGACTTATTTCCATTTTTTTCTGCATGTAGTTAACCAGTTTTGCCAATACCATTTGTTGAAGAGGCTATCTTTTTTCTAGTGTGTGTTTTTGGCTCCTTGGTCAAAATATCAGTTGGCTGTAAGTGTGAAGATTTGTTTCTGAGTCTTCTATTCTGCTCCATTGGTCTATGTATCTGCTTTTGTGCCAATACCATGCTGTTTTCTTTTTATTACTATGGCTCTGTAGCATAGTTTGAAATCAGGTAGTGATGCCTCCTACATGGTTCTTGTTACTGAGAACTACTTTGTCTATTCTGGGGTTTTTGTTGTTCCTAATTAATTTAAGGACTGATTTTTCTACATCTATGAAGAATGTCCTTGGTAATTGAATGGGTATTGCATTGACTCTATAAATCACTTTTGGAAGAATGGCCGTTTTGAAGAATTTATTCTGCCTATCCAAGAGCATGGGAGGTCTTTCCATCTTCTAAGATCATCAATTTCTTTTTTCAATGTTTTTTTAATTTTCCTTGTAGAGGTCTTTTACATCCTTGGTTAGGTTTATTCCCAAGTATTTTATTGTTTGGGGGGATATCGTGAGTGGAAATGTTTTCTGGATTTCTTTTTCAGTAAATTTATGTTTAGCATATAGAAAAGCTTCTGGTTTTTAAGATTGATTTTGCATCCAGACACTTTGCTGAATTTGTTGATCAGTTCTATAAACCTTTTGGTTGAGTTTGTTGGGTCTTCTAAGTATAATATCATGTCATTTGCAAATAGAGATAGTTTCATTTCTTCTTTTCCTATTTGCACTCCTTTGATTTCTTTCTCTTGCCTTATTGCTCTGACTAGAGTCTCTAGTACTAAAAATAGGTTTTGACTACTGTATTAAGTAGCATATTATAATTTGATTAAAAATCAATTTTAATTTGTTTAATTCTACTTTGAGAAAAAAATCATGTAATATTTTATAAATGGGTTTTTATATAATGTTTTTCTTGAAAAAATTGCTAAACCCAGAAAACATTACTGCTATGCTTTGTAATTGTTGTTTTAGTTTGTGCTGCTGATGGTTGAATCCTGGGACCCTCTACCACTGTGCTATACCCCAGCCCTATTTTATTTCATTATCTTACTTTGAAAAAGGGTCATGCTAAGTTGCCAAAGCTGGCCTCGAACTTGCAATCCTCCTGTCTCAGCCTCCCAACTACTGGCATTATAGACATGAGCCACCACACCCAGATTATTATTATGTTTTTAAAAAACAATATCATTAAGTTTTTCTGAGCTTAGAATCATCTAAGATGAGGCAAACCTCATTCTTAAAATACATGAGTAACCAAGAAAGAAAACTATGCAGGTTAAAGATGTCAATTAATTATAACAGAGATATTGTTGAAACCAGTATTTCAAATTATGACTGTTTTAATACCTAAGAAATTTTAAGAGTCCAGAGCTAATCATGCTGGTACAATTTGGAAAAGATACAATGTTTGCCTTTCTTTCCTAAAGTGAAGACAAGACTAATATGAATGCAAGTCCCTTCTTAGGCTTATCTATTTTGGGGAAAAGTACATATGGAATTCAAGGATCTATAAATTACTACCCATAAAACTCTCTATACAGAAGTATCCTGTGAAATGTATTTTTTATATGTCTAGGGTTTATATTCTCATTTCTGATCTCCAGTTTGACAGGGAGGTTTCAAAGTCCATAAGCAAACAGTCTTAGAAGAGCAGGGTAGATCACAGAGCTAAACTTAGATGTCCAGCCAAAGGTCAGTGCCAAAGGACTGCAAATGAATGAGGCAATCACAGTACTTGGGAGACTGAGACCAGAGGATCACAGGTTTGAGGCCAGCCTCAGCAACTTAGCAAGGTCTTCAGGTACTTAGTGAGACCATGTTTCAAAATAAAGAATAACAAGGGCTGAATGAGAAGAGCCCAAATAGGTTTTTTGGAAAAATCATATTTTCATGAACAGAGGGAAGGCATAATGGTGTTAAGATGAATGGATGATTTATTTTTTCCTGTTATTCAAGCATTCATTCATTCTTCTGTATTTCCTTCTGGAGACCCTCTCCGCATCTGGTATACATTCAGTAGAGTCACTAACGCCCTAGCTAGGGAAGAAGGTGAGTGGTCCGCATCTTGCCAATGAAACCTTTACATGATATGTGACCAATCGGAGCTATGAAATCATAATGGCATTGTTACCAGGTCTTCTGAAGGAAAATAAAAGTTTAAAAAAAAACCTCCTGTTCTTTACCTCTTCCTGGGAATCTCTAAGCATGTGATCTTATAAATATTTGGCTGGCCTTTTGAAACCATGAGTTAGCAGGAAAGTATCACCTAGAAGCAGGGAAGGAGACGCTAGTCCTGATTATATCCTGTGAGCTGTGGGCCTTGGGTCAAGCTTTACCCATGGATGGATTTGCTTCTAGAATGTTCAGTCTATAAAGCTACTCAGTAATTTGTTTCCTCGTCAAATGAATCTGGGATTAGGGCTCTCTGCTAGATGGGGGCAACTATAATTGATGCAGGAAACACACAAATGATATTTCTATTTTGGATGTGAACACTTATATATAGTACCTTGTTCACTTTCTTGAACTCTCCCTTTTTGAAACTTCTTTTTTTTGTTTTTGCGGTACCAGGGATTGAACCCAGGGGCGTTCTACCTCCGTGCTACACTCCTGGCCCTATTTTTTATACTTTATTTTGAAACCGGTCTCACGAAGTTGTGGAGGGCCTCACTAAGTAGAGAGAGAGAGAGACAGGGAGAGAGAGAGAGAGAGAGAGAGAGAGAGAGAGAGAGAGAAAGAGAGCGCTGAGGCTGGCCGCGAACCCGGATCCTCTGGTCTCCGCCTCCCAAAGTACTGGGATTACAAGCGTGCACCACCACACCTGGCCCCTTTTCGAAACTTTTAATAGCTGTCTTATGGTGAACATCTGTGGACAGTTACACCTGTATGCCCCAAATGATTTACTTTTCAAACATGATTTATTCATTCTTACAGTGTATATGTTCACAGAGTATATGTATATACGCATGCATGTATTTATGTGCATATATGTATATGTATGAATTGCATATACATGTAAATATATGTATACACGTATATATACATATATGCACATGTATGCATTAACTCGTGCATTTTCCAAAGCAGCAAACTCAAAAACAACAATCTATGAATGTTAACTATTAATTATAAAAAGTGATGTACATCTAAGACCATGTTTTTAAAAATAGAAGTTTTTAAGTCTAATTCAGTACTTTTTAAATTGTGTAATAAGATTTGCATAAACTTTTCAGGGTATTGCTATCAAGGGTGAGTCAATCAATGCATGATGACATTTCTCTTACAAGTAGAATCCATCCATTCCACAGCCCAGTGCTTCACAACATCAGAGGAACCTGATTTCAAAAACTCTTTTGAAAACTTTCAGTTGTGCTTTCATCATATTATGAGTAAAATAGATTTTGGAATATCTGGTAATGACGCTTCCAATTACATATTCTCATTTTGTAATTTTACTTCACTTACTTCTCTCATTTGCTTCCTTTTCCTTAGAGCAGAAGAATATCTTTGTAATGCTTTATACGAATTGACAGTGCAGGATTTTCTTTTGGAAAGTATGCTCTCTAAAGTCTTGGGTTGGACAATATGATGAAGCAAATGTATTGACTAGTATCGATTTACTAATCTTGATGGGGTTCCTGCTCATTTGTAAACAGGTTACTGCTTTTGTTAATTACTGAAAAATCCGAGACATTTTCCCACTGAAAAATTTGAAACTTGTAAGTATTGGATTGACTATGTCCTTAAATATAGAAGAATGTTTGGTTATCTATAGGATATATTAAAAATAGAAATGAAACCCAGGCATGTTGGCACACACTTGTAATCCCAGTACTTGGGAGGCTGAAACAGGAGGAGCACAGTACGAGGACAGCCTCGGCAAGTAGTGAGACTCTCATTAACCTAGCAAGACCCTGTTTCAAAATAAAAATAGAATAGGGTGTAGCTTGGAGGTAGAATGCCCCAGTACCACAAAAAATATAGAAATGAATCACAATATCAAAAAGCAGCATAATATATACTAACAAGACACAAAGAAGATGCGGTTTCTTGAGTTTGTGAACAAAATTTTCAAGTCCTTCAAATGAGAGCTTAAAGTTGTTACGAAGAACACCATTAGTTACTTTCAAAGATAAGTTTCCATATCCTAATACTAAAAATTTCCATTCAGGAATATTTTTCTTATGAAACATCATAAACATATTAAAATTACCAAACATAATACAGTGTGGGGCAGGGGTTGTAGCTCAACGGTAGAGCACATGCTTTGCTAGTGCGAGGCCCTGGGTCCAACCCAAGCACCACACACAAAGTTAATGATAATAAAATCATGAACATAGTGTGTCCACCTACCATCAAGCTTTATTGACCTGATATTTTTATTTCAGACTTACAAGAATAATAAAATGTTCCGCATACACATTAAACCTCCAGTGTTCCTTTTCCCAATCCTAATCCACTTTTTTCAAAGAAGCCATGACTGTACATTTTGGGTTCATCATTCCTCTGAGTGATTTTTATATTATTATTACATACGTATTATTTAAAAATCATATGTTGCAGTGCTTCATATTTATTAATTTGATATAAATGGTATCATATGTATGATTAAGTTAATTTTCCAGGCAAAACTTTATCTTTTGTGATTTTTTTCCAAATAGGTATTTATGGTTATTATCCATTCATTAAAGCCATAATTTAGTATTCTACTGATTTAATATGTTACAAGTCATTTGTACATTCTCTTATGCATTTAGGTTATGTCTGTTTTTCTTTGCCTTTTTTTCCTTTTTCTTTTTGTTATCAAGACACTGATGCAGTGAGCATTTTTGCATTTGTATCTATGTAAAGAGTTTCCCAATCTTTACCTAGGATTGGAATGTCTAGTTTATGGGTACATGCAGAGAGATATAAGTTTCCGAAGTAGTTCTGTGTAT
This sequence comes from Glis glis, assembly GCA_004027185.1. NCBI lineage: Eukaryota > Metazoa > Chordata > Mammalia > Rodentia > Gliridae > Glis > Glis glis. The sequence goes on from PVJS01042991.1 coordinate 5,691, forward strand.
TTATATTGAGAGCTCCTGTTGCTGGCCTTAATCCTTTCTCACAATTGACAAAAGCTTTTAAACGTTTTCCCAATCTAATTGGTATTTAGTGGTATTGCATTGCTTTTATCAATGACTTTTCCCTGAATATTGGTGAAGTTCAGCATATAGTCAAGCTATTCGTGGATAACATGACTAAACACATAACTTTTTCCATTTTCTATTGAGTTGTCTTTCTTCTGATTTAAGATTTGTTTATATATTTTATACAATGTTTATTTTTCTTTTTTCTTTCTAAGCTATACCCCAGCCCTATTTTATTATTATCTGTGTACTGGCCTCCAACCTGCTATCCTTCTGTCTCAGATTCCCAAGTACTGGGATCACAGGCATGCACCATTGCTCTGGTTTATGCAATGATTATTTACTGGCTATTTATGTTATAAACATAATCATCACATCTATGGCTTGCCTTTTAACTTTGTTTATAATGTCTTTTGCTGAAAAGATATTTTTATTTTAATGTTGTCAGTAATGTCAATCTTTTCCTTAAAATATTGTTCTTTGTATTGTTTAAGAAATATTTTTCTACTTACAAAGGTATTTTCTTCTGCCTTCTACTAGAAGCCAGATTTTTTTTTTTTTTTGCGGTACCTGGGATTGAACGCGGGGGCGTACTACCTCCGTGCTACACCCCCGGCCCTATTCTTTATACTTTATTTTGAAACCGGGTCTCATGAAGTTGCAGAGGGCCTCACTTAGAAGAGAGAGAGAGAGAGAGAGAGAGAGAGAGAGAGAGAGAGAGATGAGGCTGGCCGCGAACCCGGATCCTCCAGTCTCAGCCTCCCAAAGTACTGGGATTACAAGCATGCGCCACCACGCCCGGCAGAAGCCAGGCGTGGTTACAGAATAGAGTTCATAATAGAGTTCATACGCCTGGTTCCTCCATATTTTATCAGCACACTGTTAGAATTTGAGTGAGTGATGAACAATGTATTTCAGCTTCTACAAAAAATAAATTGCTCATAACCATCTTATCAGTCAGAATTCTTTGATAACCAGTGACAGAAAATGCACGAAGCTTACCTAAGCAAAACCATGAATTTGCAGAATGATCTGAGGAAGCTCAGGTGAGGAGGAGGGTACCCCAGAAGGGCTGGGAATTGGGGAAGCAGTACAGTCTAAACCAGACCTCCACCAAAATGACTCTGCTCCAGCTGTTCCTTCCCTCTGCTGAGAACACAAAGTGCTCAGGTCAGATAGCAAATTGACCCCTTTTGCCTCAACAGAGCAGTGAGATTTATGACAAAGAGCCTCCAGAAGCCTTGTCAGCTTCCTTAGAGAGAGGAGAGGGTGCCTGCATTACTGGCTTTTCAAGATGATGGACAAGAATTAAAGGCAAGTCCTCCAAAGAAATGGAAATGACATTAGAAAGGGGACCTCATGGGCAAGTCACCAAAAACTAACCAATGTCTACTACAGCCACTATATTTAGGTTTATTGTTGAATTTTGCATTTGATGATACAGCCCTTTAATAAAAGCAATAAACTGCCGGGCGTGGTGGCGCACGCTTGTAATCCCAGTACTTTGGGAGGCGGAGACCGGAGGATCCGGGTTCACGGCCAGCCTCAGCTCTCTCTCTCTCTCTCTCTCTCCTCTCTCTCTCTCTCTCTCTCACACTCTCTACTTAGGCCCTCCACAACTTAGTGAGAACCGGTTTCAAAATAAAGTATAAAAAATAAGGCCGGGGGTGTAGCGCGGAGGTAGAACGCCCCTGGATTCAATCCCCACTACCGTAAAAGCAATACACAAGGACTATATCTACTTGATTTAAAAAAAGACAACCTGTTTGTTCTGGTATCCAGTGTAGAATACTCAACAAGTTAATCAAATTTTCCACATAAGAAAGCCAAAGTCACGGAACAGACTTTTATTTACTTATTTGCTGTGCTGGGGATCTACCCCAGGGCCTTGCACATGCTAAGCAAGTATTTAATCACTGAGCTACACCCTCATCTGTGAATGAATTTTAAATGGTTGATTTGTTGATTATATATGCACAACCTACTTTCACAACTCTTTTCTGGGGGGTACTGGGGATTGAACCCAGAGGCAATCTACCTCCAAGCTACACGCCCAGCCCTATTTTTTATTCTTTATTTTGAAATAGGGTCTCACTAAGTTGTGAAGGGCATCACTAAGTGGCTGAGGCTGGCTGCGAACCCAGATCCTCCTGTCTCAGCCTCCCAAGTACTGGGATTAAAAGCGTGTGCTATCATACCTGGCTTCACAACTCTTTTAATGCAGCTATCAATATTTGGTAGCATTTAAGGCCTAAAGAAAAATGTTTCCATTTAGAACTACACAGTAAGGCTAGCACCTGTTAGTCAAGAAACCAATACAATCTGATGTCTCATCAACTTAATTTGAGTTAGTGTATGCATATCTCAAAGTATCTCCTACAACTACAAGATCTAGGATAGTAAATGTCAATCAGTTCTTCTATATTTGGTTGATATAGTTAATTTCTTAAGTCAATTCTTTTTCATCTCTGATTTAATGTTCTTCACCTTCTGGAGAAAAACGATAATCTAAAAATATTAAGAGCAGTGTGAATATGTTTTTCCTTAAATATACACATGTACAAATTTGAAACTTTCAAGCTTAATAATAGATAAAAGGGAAAAAAGGTCAAAGGTGTGTTTATTTTAAAATTTCGTGGAAGTTTTCCTCCACTATTTATCCCCATCCCTACCTCCAAATATCACTATACTTGGGCCAAGATCAATTTCAAGGACAGAGAAATGTTCTAGAACAAACTAGATCATATTATTCCTTCATATGCAAGTTCTTACTGGTGCCTCATAACCCTCAGCCTGCCATGCAACTTCCTCACACAAAGGCATGAAGAACCCCCGGCTCAGCCCTCTGTTGGCCTCCTCCCCTCAGCTCTCCATACTGCCCTGGGCAGTCAGCCATGCGCAGCTATTTGGCATTGCCAAGCCTTGTTGCTGAGTCCCTTGCCTCTGTTTCCTCCACCTGCAACTCCTTCCCTCCTCCCTTTACTCACAGCCCCTCCTTCCTGTCTCCACTCACCACTATTCCCCAGTCCAGATCCTTTCTTCAATTAACTTTGTTCATGGCCACCGTCCACCAAGCAGTCATCACACTGCACTGACTTACATATTTGCTAATTAATCTCCTTCATCAAAAGTGTGAGCCCCTGGTCAACAGAGAGTGCATCTTATTCTTCATTATCCTTCCAGGACATGCCATCCCACCTGGCACAAAACACGTGATAAATAAATGTTTGCTGAAGACAACAGAAGTACAGAAGTGCTGTAGATAGATAGATAGATGATAGATAGATAGATAGATAGATGATAGATAGATAGATAGATGATAGATAGATAGATAGATAGATAGAGATAGATAGATAGAGATAGATATAGATATAGATAGATAGATAGATAGATCAGGTAAGGAGACACCATTACTATCCCCTTCCTCATCTTCTGCCATGAATGAAAGTAGGAATTATAATCCTCCTATTGTCTCCATGCTGAGAAAAGATAATGACACCTTCTCAGCTTAGAGAAAAATTACAAGAGGGTGTTCGGCTGTCACTGAATACAAAATGAGGCCTGGGTGCAGTTATCTAGTCATCTAGCCTTCTACCTGGAACGCGTGATGGCTCTAAGCTTTTCAATCCATGTGAAACTCTCAGAAGATTATTTCTCAGGCAATCAGGGGCTGATTTGAAAGGCACCAGCTTGGATTCTTACAGATTCCATTTGCTAGAGGAACTGGAGGGCGCAAAAGCAGAGAGCCTCACCTGATCTCATTACGATTTGATGTGATGGTTTCCAAGTGCAAAGCAGAGGACAGGTGTGGAGGCAGGCAGTGCCTGGGACTTTTCAACAGCAAAAATGTGGTGGCCCCTTGAATGCCAATTACCCCCAAAAGAACACCAGCAAAGTAATACCTCTCTTGGGATATATGTAAATTATTGAGAAGGAACTGATGGAGCAGGGCAAAAGAAATGAGTCAGATTGCAACTTGAAATATTTCTAATATTTTCATCGATATTGTCTTTCTCAGATTTACCAACTACCATGGGCAAGGCTGAAGAAAGATGAGCTTAGCTGAATAATCAACTTTCTGGATCTTGACTGGTATGACCACCGGCACTCCTGTTAAAGAATGGGAGCATTTGTGTCTGCATTATATAAAGGTGTCTTTTTGCATTCTAGTCACAAACAGCTGGTCTAGAGCTTCACACGGCCCAAAATATTTTTCTAAAGCTGGCATCATTTAGATTCTCCACCTATGGCAAATTTGAAAAGTTGGCATTTGCATCCTCTACAGTATCAATCTCTAATGAAAACAAGGTCAGAGCCTTAAGCAGTTTGGCATTTTCTGGACATGCTATAAATATACAGACTACATTTTATCATGTACTGTGTATTAGAGCGCAGGGACAAAGGACAAACACCGGGGAAAATGGTTTGAGGCGGTTCTTTCAACATTTTTTCCAAGACCATTTCAAATGACTCCTAGTCCTTGAACTCCCTGGTGATCATTTTAACATCAACAAGAACCATTTGGAAACTGGCTGGGACTACAGATTGCATCTGACTTTGGCTAATAGAAAGTCTACTGTCTTGTTACGGAGACATTTTTCTAGCCTATTAGATATTTAAACCTCCCTTAGCACTATATCCCTAAATCTTCAAAGTGCTGCTAAGGTTCTATATAGTTTTTTTCTTTTTAAGGTGACCTATGGAACTTAGCATCTTCCTTATGTGGACCCACCCCTGACTGTAGACTTGGTAATAGAAATCCCATGCAGAATCCTGGGTCAGCTGGAGGCATCTGTCAGGACTAGGGAAATACAGCTGGTGCTCCAGGTGAGCACGGCTTCATCTCTTCGCCCGGTAGGCTGTGTCGTATCGCATCTCACTTCATTATCTGCACAGGTGATTCTCCATCAGAGGAACAGGGCAAGATTACTGGGGGCAAACACACCACACTTATGAAAATAGTTCGAGTCTCACCTCTGATCTCTACTGCTTTTTGAAATTTCAAAAAGAGCTGAGAAGGCTAGCGATATTCCAGGTTGGATAGCTGCCACTTAGGAATAACATTATGAGAACACAACCCAGAGTTCTTTTGATGTGCTAGCATGTATCAATCAGATTCAATGATCAGACAGGTAACGGAACTGCTTCTTGGAGAGTATCCATTTATAGGATAAAGGAGCCTCAACTGGTTAAAGATGTATTTGTTGGCTGAGGGACAGCCCTGGGCGCCCTGGATCAAGGTGTGGCGCTGCTGACAGATGCCATGAGAAAGCCGTTGAAATGAAGTGTCACATCGTGTGTCGCCATGGAAGCAGCATCTTCACAGAGCCATACCTGTAAATGTGGAATGTTTAACAATGAATAATGTGTTTGAAGCTCCACATTTCCTTGGAAAATGAAACCACAGGAGGCATGAACATCTCTAAAGGGCCTTTATACATAGATTAATGTGGTAATTCTCTCATTACTATGTTCTGAAGAAGAGCTTCTTATACCAGGCTCTGTGCTTTGCCTTCAGTTATAACATGGCTTTGCATTAAGTGTTTTAATAAAATGTGAAATTAAACGATCATCCCTGGTGATATTCAGCTCTTGGTGGAAGCAAGGAAAAATGTAGCTTCCACGGTACATGAAAGCCAAGAGAATATTTTTCCCTGATGAAGAGATCATTGGTCAAATGACAGGGCCTCCCACAGGCATGCACCTCTCCATTAATTGGCATTTTTTAAAAATATTATCCCTTATACCTTGGAGAATTACAAATAAAATATTTAATTTACAGCTATGTAATATATATTCTGTCAGAAGCTAACCAGTTTAATTTTTTCTTTTTTGCACATTTAACTAGGTAATACTGAATAGCAGCAATTATTGGTGGGAATAGTTTATACCATTTTTAACTATCTATGCTTCTTTCTATTGTAACGGTAACAAGAGAGCAATAGAAACTTCCTGAGCAACATTGATCTATTGACTGCTGGACACATTAGTAATGAGAGACATAGACCAATAACGGCATGTGACTCCTTTGTATAGAAAATAATAGAACATCTTTTTGTATGACATTCTAAAATAACAAAAGAGCCCTTCAAAACTGTTGAGGTTTTTGTTTAATTTTTAAGCCAGTGATATTGACTAAGGAGCAAAAACCTGCGCACAATGATGTTAGAAAGATTACAGCAAGAATTTCTGCAGTGATTGTTCTTGTTGGGTATTAATACTCCGATTCTTTCTTAAAGAGACAACATAATGTGAGATTGACAAATGCTAACAACAGCTATATGTTCATCAAGTTAGTTCTTCAACAAAGTCCCATGGCTTTTGTTTGCTGATGCTTACACAGCAAAAACCTCATCTCTGAGACCAAGTTCCTGAACTGATGGTTCGAGAATGGCTAAGAGGTGAGAATTACAGGGTTCAAATGCTGCCACTGTCACCTATTACCTGGGACAAGTTTCTTAACTTTCGTCCACCATAGTTCCTCATTTATAAATTTATCATGTAAGTTTCATATTATCATACTAACATTAAATGAGATATTATTGAAAAGTACATAACTATAGTGTGGATGATGGTAGACATCTAACTCTCCCAGTCTAACCACCCCTAGTTTTGTAGAAATAACTTAATTTTATAATGGTGTCATTCCCCCAATCTCACATATATTTCTAATAAAGAAAAGCCTGAAATACACCACATTGGGGCCACAATTTCTTTTTCTTTTCTTTTCTTTTTTTTTTTTTGTGGTACTGCAGATCGAACCCAGGGACATTCTATCTCTGAGCTACACCCCCAGCCCTGTTTTATTTTTATTTTTATACAGGCTCTCACTAAGTTGCTGAGGCTGCCTGTGAACCTGTGATCCTCCTGTCTCAGCCTCCCAAGTCCTGGGATTATAAGCGTGAGCCCCCATGCCCGGCTTTGGGGCCACAATTTCTGAGAATGATGTGGGGTCCAATTTGTGTGACAAACACTGAATAGATTAAGTTTCACCCTCTATGGCTGTTGGGGCCTGGAGGATGGATCTCCATTTTAGCAGAATCAGAACTGCCCAATCTCTGGCACCGGGTTCATGGCTTTAGTGACATTGCTTCCTGTGGTAGCTTTCATTTAAATTTGCTCAGTTTGCATTCTGAAAGTGAAGGTGAAGAAAATAATAATTAAAAATGCAAATAATTCTCTGCAGTTATAGCAAAATCACCTGTAATTGTCTCCATTTCCTTCCCCTGGCTCCAGCATTATACAGCAAGTCACACAATATCATCAAGGGCCATTTCTAAAGTAAATTAATAAATGCACAGAGTAGCTCTGCACAAGAAGCAACTTCTGGTTATGTTGTTTTGGCTGAGTTTAAAATCAGGGTCAATCTCTTAGTGCACACATATATACACACAGAGTTTCTTCACACTGTAAGTCAAGTACATATATCAAGTAATCATTGCAAAGAGAAATCGGAATTTTGTTCTTCCTAAAATTATATCAGAATACAAAAATCATGTAAAAATATACATGCCTTACCTATTTAAAAATGAACACTTGATGTCTGGGCTCATTACATTATTGACTCAAGGTCACAAAGTAAGTTAAAGAAAACAGAGTTAGAAGTAAACCCAGACTCTGTCCAAATATTCTTCCACCGTATCATCCAGCCCCTATTGAAAAAATTACTCTGAACTGGCTTCCAATTATTCAGAGTAAGTGCTGGGCCAAATCTTGTTAGAATCTGAGAACATATATGATCTTTATTTTTTGACCCAACATGCCAAACTAAGGTCAGATTGTTAATCTCGTTTTATTTCTTGCTTCAAAAATTGACACACAATTTAGTTCTTTCCAGAAGTATTAATAGGTTTCTCTTGTGCTAAAAGATATTTACAGCAAAACCTTAAAAATACTGAGTAGCATTACAGAAAATAAATCAACTAAAGTTCAAGTTACCTTTCAAATATCAATCATATGTTGACAAGTCACGTCCTTTCAAATTACAAATTGCTAAGAACTCTGTAGTAGGTAGCAACTGCCAATGTTTAAAATTCAAGCCTTCTTTGAAACCATTGCTTCTTCTAAAAGAATAGTTTATTTTCTGTGAGAGGAAGGTTCTTAATTTTATGTATGTTAGATTCAATTTTCATAGACTATAATCACACCATTCCTGATATCCCTTTGTAGGGCAAGTTTACTTTCTCAACCTTGGATAGTACTGGGGGAAATTTTGGCTTGTTTAAAAAAGTACTAAAAGGGAATCCATGTCTTCCTATATAGTCAAGATCTAGCCGTTCATCAATACTGGTTGGTTCTTAATCATGGTAACTTTTGCCCATTGGAAAAGGAGAATACATTGGCTGAAACCCACTGCTGCCACCTAGTGTTGATGTTCAAACACTGCCTCGGGTTGATCCCTTGCCTTTGCATCAGAAAGATTCCGTCCTTTGACAAGAGATTAGAGACAGAGATACAGAGAGAGATGGGGGAGCGAAGAGAGAGAGAGAGAGAGAGAGAGAGAGAGAGAGAGAGAGAAGATCAGTTACCTTAGCAATGATTCTATAATTAATTATTTAAGGAACTTTCATCTTTTCCTATTGACTCATATTTGAATAGTCTGGGTTCCAGACATGGTTCTTTAATAATGCTTGGCATTTGAGTTCTTTGAAGGCTTTAAATTGATGAATGCTAAAGACAACGCAGTAGCTTAAGGCAGTCATCCATATTGATGAAGTTCACTATAAATAGATGTATGCTGCAATAACCCATGTGGAAAAGTAACGTGTCCTTTTTTTTATTCTATTCCTATTGATTACAAACCCTCTGAGGATGTTGTTGTCCATAGCTCAGCCAAAGGCATCAGAAGAAACCCACAGACCAGCGAGACATTTTGTTTCACGGGGCAAAGAAAAATCCAAGAAAGAAACTCACTGCTGTATTCCAATTGAATAGGTCAAAATACAATAATTTTCTGGCCTGAGAATTTTGTTGTTGTTAAATAAGAACTACATTGTAAAGAGTCTAAAATAATGGTATTTAAATAACTTCTAAGATTTTTTTCCATATTAGGGGCATTCTTGGTTTTTTTTTTTTTTTTTGGTACTGAGGGTTTTTGGTACTGGGGTATTCTACCTTAGAGCTACATCCCCAGCTATTCTTTTTAAAATTTTGAAGCAGAGTCTTACTAGGTTTCTGAGGGCCTCAATAAATTGCTGAGGCTGGCCTCAAACCTGCAACCCTCCTGTCTCAGCCTCCCAAGTACTGAGATTATAGGCACTATAGGCGTGGGCCACCGCACCCAACTAGGGTCACTCTTAATATGCATTCAATAGAGGCTAGTTATACAGACGATATTAGAAATGCGAAGGGCTGGATTCCTGTGATAAAGAGCATCCCGGAGTGGCAGGTGTGCCATGAGAGGTAGATGTCAACAGAGAGAGAATATCAAGGTCACCCCTGCCCTGCCCTGCTGAGCAGAGGGAGAGCAGGTGCGTCCAGAGAGCCAGGAAGTCTTCCTCTGATAGAGAAGAGTTGTTTTCCAGGAGGAGGAGGAGAAGGAGGAGGAGGGGGAGGAGGAGGAGGAGGAGGAGGAGGAGGAGGAGGGTCTTTCTTCAGATGCGGATTTTCTACTAATCTGATGTGCATTCTTGAGTCATAATCTAACCCTATTATGTTGCTGTGTCTTTCCTACTCTTTCTCTTTTCTACAAAACACATCTGAAGAATTGATGTGACTAAAACGAACTCTGGGCATTCTCCTCTGAAAATGGAAATGGAATGAACTACCCCTTGGTACCTTCAGCTTTGACACTTATAAAAAGAAAATGCTCCCCATCTTGGTGGCTTAACACATAATACAAGTTTCTCACTCATGTAATAGTTAAATGCAAGATGCAAATGTCCTGCAGACAACCTTCCATGCTGAGATGCAAGGACTTGGGGCTTCTTAATCCTGTGTCACTTCCACCCACGAGGACCCTGGAGCCTTTCCTTCAGTTAGAGAATGAACGAAGAATCAGCAGGTGTGGAGAACTACGCAAGACATTTGTATGACCGACCTGGTTTTTCTGTGCAGTACTTTCACCCTCATTTCACTGGATAAGATTTAGACAGGTGACCCCACCTACTTCAATATATACTGGGAAATATTGCCAAGATTTGTGCTCAAGAAATTGAAGAAATGAGTTTTGATGAATATCGATACAGGTATGGATATAGATATCAATACAATAAACATGTTAAGTACTTATCTCCTACATACCGTAAGTTTGTCTAACCAAGGCTTGAAGAATTATGGCTCATGCATCAGATCTAGAATATCACCTGTTTTCTCACAGCTCATGAGCTAAGGATGATTATTACAGTTTTAACCGATGGAGTGGAGAGAGAGAGTGCACAGTGAAGGATGTTTATGGCTCACAAAGCTTTTACAGATAATGGTTGCCAAATCCTGGTCTACCAGGGTGTTTAGGGTCCTGGGAAGAAACAAATGTCTCTCTCAAAAGAGCACTTAATGAAGAAACTAATATTAGTTTTTTATTGTTGCATACCAATTTGTCACAAACTTAGTGGCTTAAAATATACTCGTGTGCTATTTCGTGGTTCCTATGGATCAGGAGTCTGGGAGCAACTTTGCTGGGCTCTCTTTCTCTCAAGTTCTTACCAGTTTGCAATCCAGACGTTGTTTGGGGCTATGATCTCATCAGAGCCTCAGTGGGGTGAACATTTTTCTCTTCAAGTACCCTCAGATTATTGGCAGGAGTCATCTCCATAGGGGTGAAGATCCGGAGTCCATGTTTTCTTGCTGGTCAGAGGCCCACTGTGATGGTTAATTTCATGTGTGAACTCCACTGGGCTACAGGGAGTCTAGATATTTGATCAAGCATTGTTCTGGGCAGGTCTACAAGGGTTTCCGTATGAGTTAACACTTGAATCAGTGGACTGAGTAAAGCAGATGGCCCTCTCTCGTGTGGGTGGGCCTCATTCAGTCAGCTGAGGGCTTGAATAATACCAAATAATACTCTTGAATAATACCAAATAATACCAAATAATATTCTTGCCTTTGAGCTGGTGTGTGTGTGTGTGTGTGTGTGTGTGTGTGTGACTGGGGATTAAAGCCAGGGGCATTCTACCTCTGAGCTACCACTCCAGTCCTATTTAATTTAATTTTATTTTTCTAATTTTGAAATAGGGTCTCACTAAGTTGTGGAGGGCCTTGCTAAGTTGCTGAGGCTGGCCATGAACCTACGATCCTCCTGTCTCAGCCTCCCAAGTACTAGAATTACCACACCTGGCTCTGGAACATTGGTTTTGTTTGATTATTCAAACCCAAAACATTGGCTCTTCTTGGTCTCAAGCCTGACAGCCTTCAGACTGGGACTAACCCATAAGTTCCTGATACCTCCAGACAGACTGCACCTGAGACCTCCAGATAGACTGCACCTGAGACCTCCAGACAGACTGCACCTGATACCTCCAGACAGACTGCTCCTGAGACCTCCAGACAGACTGCACCTGAGACCT
>PVJS01042992.1:0-17260 GCA_004027185.1 Glis glis
AGAGAGAGAGAGAGAGAGAGAGAGAGAGAGAGAGCGCTGAGGCTGGCCCCGAATCCGGATCCTCCGGTCTCTGCCTCCCAAAGTACTGGGATTACAAGCGTGCGCCACCACGCCCAGCCTCCATTTGTCTTAATAAAAGTTTTGTCTGAATGTAAATGCTAATTTTCTGAGGCAGAAAGCAAGGGACCTACATTTAATAAGTGTACTTATCTTGCTAGCTTGCTGTTTTCTACCCTTAAGGCAAATATACCAGTGCAAGATGGTGGCTTTCATTAGCATTCCCAAAAGGTGTCAAGCTGTGAAGGAAGTGTGCAGTTCATCTGAAAATTCCACAGGCTCCTGATGCTGCCCACCTGGGCTCTGGAATCATTGCTCTCTAATCATTGCCTGGGGCAGCTTGTGAACAGCATATGGAGTTATGAAGAACACATTTTCCCACTTCAATGGAGGAAAACAAGTTTTGTATAATTTCTAGCACACACTCACCTGTGAGAGCTCCACTGAAAATGCAAACCAGTGACCCAGAAAACTGTTTTAACAGCTCCATGGGAGAACCAGACTGAGCGATTCCTATCTGCCTGCGATCTCAGAGAGAGGTCAAGCCTCCCGAAAACAGGCGTGGGCTGGGGATGGAGCTCAGCCACGGAGTACCCCCACTTCCCCCGCCCAGCAAGCCTGAGGCCCTGGGTTGACACCCAGCACAGCAAAAAGAGAAGAAAACAAAACAAACAGAAAAGCAGTGTTTTCGTTTTTAAAATGTGCTTTCCCTTGTTTGTTTTATCAGAGTAATAATTGAATCAGTGTGGAAAGTTTGGAAAATACAGAAAAGCACAAAGGAAAAAAAGCCATAAAATCAATATCAAACCTAACTCAGAGATTATCACCACTAATATGTCTTTCCAGTCTCTTTTCCCTATATTTATATTTAATAAATAGTATCATGATATCAATATTCTTTTGGAAACTACTTTCTACTTACTAGTTTTATGAACATTTCTCATATAAATACATATTCTAAATATACACTCTACAATATTTTACTACTGCATAGTATTGGCACTAATGATGAATCTTAATTCTCTTGCTCGGTTCCCTATTATTAGACATTTAAGTACCTCTATCTGCCACAATTATTACATCAATCTTAACCAACTCTATAGCTAACAACCTTGGAAATGCATCCTGTTGGTTCTTTAGAACAGATTCCTAGAAGTAGAATTATTGGATCAAATTTGGATATGTGTATTGTAAGCCTTCTGAAACATGCAGCCAAAGTATTTCTCTCTCCCCACCCTGAAGTTTGCACCAACTCACACTCCTACCAGCCACTTAGACTTCCTAAAGTAACAATTTATACTTAAGCCTTTTTCTACGATCATCACTAACCCCTGCCAACATTTTGAAAAATAAAACAACAAAGTTTATATCTTTATCCATTCAACTGTGGATGGGCATTTAGATTGTTTCCATATCTTAGTTCTTGTGAATAATGCTGCAGTGAACATGGGGAAGCAGATATCTCTTCTAGATATTGATTACATTTCCTTTGCATAGATACCCATAAGTGTGATTGCTAGGTCATATGGTGGTACAATTTGTAATTTTTTGAGGAGTCTCCATACTGTTTTCTGCAATGGCTGTCCTGACGTACATTCCCACCAACAGTATACAAAAGTTCCTTTTTCTCCAAACCCTCACCAATGGTTGTTATCGCTTATCTTTTTTTATAATGTTCATCCTAAAAGGTGAGAAGTGATATCGTGATTTAGAAGTATTTCTCTCTGATAATTAGTGATGTTGAACACATTTTCATGTAGCCGTTTGCCATTCATAAGTCTTCTCTGGAAAAATGTCTATTCAGGTCTTTGCCCATTTGAAAAATTAGGCTATTTGGATTTTGCTATTGATTTGTATAAGTTCCTTGTATGTTTTGGATATTAACAGCTTATCAGATATATAGTTTGCAAATCCTTTCTCCCATTCCCTGGGCTTCCTATTCATGTTGTTGATTATTTCCTTTGCTGTGCTGAAGCTTTTTAGTTTGAGGTATTCTCATTTGTTTATTTTTGCCTTTGGAGTTGTGTCCAAAAAATCACCACCAAAACTAATGTCAAGGAGCTTTTTCTCTTTACTTTTCTAGTATTTTTTTTTTTACTTTCAGATCTTACATTAGGCTTTTAATGCATTTCAAACATATTTTGTGTCACCGGGTGTTGTTGTGCACGCTTGTAATCTCAGTACTTGGGAAGCTGAGACAGGAGGATCCGGGTTCGCGGCCAGCCTCAGCTACTTAGGCCCTCTGCAACTTAGTGAGATCCTGTTTCAAAATAAAGAATAAAAATAGGACTGGGGGTGTACTCGGAGGTACAATGCCTCTGGGTTCAATCCCCAGTACCACAAAAATAAAAAAAAATTATTTTGTGTCCAGGTAAGTGTCCACTCTCATTCTTTTGCATACTGATATACAGTTTTCCCAGCAAAAGATATCCTTTTGCCATTGTGTATTCTTGGTGCCCCTGTCAAAGATCAGTTGACCATATATGAGTGGGTATATTTTTGGGTATCCTTTTCTATCCATTAGTCTATATATCTGTTTATATGCCAGTACCATACTTTATCAATTACTATAGCTTTGTAATAGAAAATAAGGAAGTAAAATGCCTCTTGCTTTTTCTTGCTCAAGATTGGGTTAGCTATTTAGAGTTTTTAATAGTTTTGTATGAATTTTAGGATTTTCTATTTCTGTGGAAAAATTGTATTGGAATGTTGAAATGGATTGCATTGAATCTATAGATCATTTTGGGTAGTATGGAAATATTAAAATATTAATTCTTCCAATCCATGAACAAAAAATGTCTTTACATTTGTGCCTTATTCAATTTCTTTAGCCAAAAGTATATAAAAATGCATAGTTATCAGTATACAGCTTTTTCACCTGTTTGGTTAAATTCAAAGTATTTTATTCTTTTTGGATACTATTGTAGATGTTTTTTCTTAATTTCTTTTTCACAAATTCATTACTCATTATTGGTGTTTCAGATTTTTTATTTCTTTATGATCAGTCTTGGTACATTGTATGTTTCTAGTAATTTATCCATTTTGTCTAGGTTATTTAACTTGGTGTATGATCATACATAGGAGTCTCTTATGATCCTTCATATTTCTGTGGTATCAGTTATAACACCTCCTCTTCCATTTATATTTTATTTGAGTGCACTCTCTCTCTCTCTCTCTCTTTCTGTGTGTGTATATGTGTTAATCAAATGTTGTCAATTTTGTTCATCTTTTTAAAAAAACCAATTCAGTTTCATTGATGTTTTCTATTTTCTTTGTAGGCTTTATTTGTTTCTGCTCTGATCTTTATTATTTTCTTTTCTTTTTTTTTTTTGCGGTACTGGGGATTGAACCCAGGGGCTTTCCATCTCCAAGCTACACCCCTAGCCCTATTTTTTATACTTCATTTCGAAACAGGGTGTCACTAAGTTGTGGAGGGCCTCGGTCTCCACCTCCCAAGTACTAGGATTACAAGTGTGCGCCACCAAGCCCGGCCTTATTATCTTCTTTTATTTGCTAAATTTGGAGTTGGTTTACTCTTCTTTTTCAAATTCCTTAAGTTGTAAAGCTGGGTTTATTTGAGATCTTTCTTTTTTCTTCATGTAGGCATTTATTGCTATAATTTTTCCCAGTGAGAACTGCTTTTGCTGCATCCCATAAGTTCTGGTTTGTTGTATTTTTATTTTGATTTATCTCGATACATTTTTTTGGGGAGTGGGGTACTAGGGATTGAACCCAGGGCCTTGCTTCTGTTAGGCTTGCACTTTACCACTAAGCTACATCCCCAGCCCTCAAGATACTTTTTTGGCTTCCCTTTTTATTTCTTCTTTGATCCACTTGTTCAGGAATGTGTTGTTTAACTTCCGCATATTTGTGGGGTTTCCACTTTTCCTTCTGTTATTAATTTATAATTTCATAGCATTGTGGTCAGAAAAGATACTTGATGCAACTCCAATCTCCTTAAAATTATTTAAGAATTCTTTTGTGATCCAATATATGATCTATCCTGGAGAATGTTTTGTGTGCATAGATGGAGTGTTTTGTGTATGTCTATTAGGTCCTTTTGCTCTATACTGTTATTCAAGTCCACTATTTCTTTATTTTGATTTTCTGTCTGGATGTCCTATCCACTGTTGAAAGTGGGGTATTGAAGTCTCCTACTATTACTGCATTGCTGTTTTTACTCCCTTCAATTATGTTAATATTTACTTTATATATTTAAGTGCTCCAATGTTAGTACATGCATATTTACAATTGTCATATCCTCTTGATGAATTAACCACTTTGTAATTATGTACTGACCTTTGTCTCTCATGGCAGATTTTGACTGCAAGTCTCTTTTGTCTGATATAAGAAGAGCCATCTATGCTCTCTTTTAATTAACATTTGTACAGAATATCTTTTTCCGTCCCTTTACTTTCAGTCTATGTTCATCTTCAAGACTAAAATGAATCACTTGTAGGCAGCATATTGTTGAATCTTGTTTTTAATATATTGCCAGGCATGGTGGCGCATGCTTGTAATCCCAGTACTTGGGAGGCTGAGACCAGAGGATCCGGGTTCGTGGCCAGCCTCATCTACTTAGTGAGGTCCTCCGCAACTTAGTGAGACCCTGTTTCAAAATAAAGAATAAAAAATAGGGCTGGGGGTGTAGCTCGAAGGTAGAATGCCCCTGGGTTCCATCCCCAGTACTAAATATATATATTTAGTACTATTAGTATATATAGTATATATAAATATATATATTTAGTACTAAATATATATATTTAGTACTATTTTAGTACATTCTATGTCTTTTGATTGGAGAATGTACTTCATTTAGATTTGAAGTGATTATTAACTGATAATTACTTACTTTTTCATTTTGTTAATTGCATTCTTACTGGTTTATAGTACCTTTCTTCCTGTCTTTCAGGAGTCCTTTGCAACTTGATTTTTTTTGGAGGGGGAGTAATATGCTTTAGTTCCTTTTGCTTTATCTTGTGTATCTACTAGAGTTTATTCCTTTTAGATTACCATGAGGAAAACATAAAAAAATTAAACATCTCTTTCCTTCCTTCCTTCCTTCTTTCTTTTTGTAGTGCTAGAGATTGGACATAGGGCTTCATGCATGCTAGGCAAACACTGTACCATGGAGCTACATCCCCAGCCCCATAAAACATAGTTACGACAGTTTATTTTAAGCTGATAACAACATTACTTCAATTGCTTTGTATCCCCCCATTTTATAATGTTGATGTCATACTTTATGTCTTTTTGTATTGTATATCAATTAACAAGTTATAGTAGCTATAGTTTTTTTTTTTGTACTTGGGATTGAACTGGAGAGCATTCTACCTCTGAGCTATATCCCCCAGCCCTATTTTATTTTTTTATTTTGAAACAGGCTCTCACTAAGTTGCTGAGGGCCTTGCTAAATTGCTAAGGCTGACCTTGAACCTGCAATCCTCCTATCTCAGCTTCCCAAGTATTGGGATTATAGGCATGTGCCACCATGCCCAGCTTAGTTATTTTTAATATTTTTGTCTTTTAACTTTTTTTATCAGAGTCAGAAGTGATTTATGCACCTCATTACAGTACTATAGTATTCTCAATTTGAGTATACTTTCATATGCTTTCACATTATTACTTAGTATCCTTTCCATTCAATTTGAAGAACTCTGTTCAATATGTCTTTTAAGTTAAGTCTAGTGGTAATGAACTCCCTCAGCTATTGTTTGTCTGAGAATGTCTTTATATGTCCTTCATTTCTGAATGACATCTTTACTGGGTATAATATTCTTGGTTGGCAATTTCTTTTTCTTTCAGCACTTTGAATATATCATCCCATTCTTGCCTGACCGTCAATATTTCTTCTGGGAAATCTGCTGATAGCCTTATGAAGACTCCCTTGAATGTGCCCAGTCTCTTTTTTCTGCTTTTAAAATTCTCTTTGTCTGACTCTTGACAATTTGATTATAATGTGTCTTATGGGTCAAACTTACTTGGAGTCTTTTGGGGCTTATAAATCTAGATGTCCATATTCTGCCTTCCTTTTTTTTTTTTTTTTTTTTTGGTGCTGGGGATTGAACCCAGGGGCATTCTACCTCTGAGCTACACCCCCAGCCCTATTTTTTATTCTTTATTTTGAAACAGGGTCTCACTAAATTGCAGAAGGCCTCACTAAGTAGCTGAGTCTGGCCGTGAACCTGTGACCCTCCTGTTTCAGCCTCCCAAGTACTGGGATTACAAGCATACACCACCTTGCCCGGCTCTAAGATTTTGAAAAATTTCAGCCATTGCTTCTTTAAACTTTCTTCCCCTTTCCTTATCTCTTCTTCTAAGGCTCCCATAATGCATATAATTGTTCACTTGATGGTGTTTCATAGGTCCCATACTCTTTCTTTACTTCTTTTCTTTCTTCTTTTTGTTCTTCTAACTTCAAATCACCTATTTTCAAGCTTGCTGATTCTTTCTTCTACATGATCAAAGCTGCTATGGAAGATCTCCATTGAATGTTTTACTTCTGCCACTGTATTCTTCAGTGCTAGAATTTCTTTGGTACTTTTTTATAGTTTCTATTTCTTTATTAAACTTCCCATTTTGTTCTTGCATTTTCCCCCTGGTTTTGTTTATGTCTATCTATATTCGCTTACATCTCATTGAGCTTCAGCTTCCTCTCCCTCCTCCTCCTCCTCCTCCTCCTCCTCCTCCTCCTCCTTCTCTGGACTGGAGATTGAACCCAGGGAATTCTACCTCTAAGTCACACCCCCAGCCCTTTTATTTTATTTTATTTTATTTTATTTTATTTTATTTTATTTTTATTTTTGCGGTACCGGGGATTGAATGCAAGGGCGTTCTACCTCCGCGCTACGTCCCCGGCCCTATTTTTTTATACTTTATTTTGAAACCGGGTCTCACGAAGTTGCGGAGGGCCTCGCTAAGGAGAGAGAGAAAGAGAGAGAGAGAGAGCGCGAGCGAGCTGAGGCTGGCCACGAACCCCGATCCTCCGGTCTCCGCCTCCCAAAGTACTGGGATTACAAGCGTGCGCCACCACGCCTCGCTCCCCCAGCCCTTTTAATTTTTTATTTTGAAATATGGTTTTGTTAAGTTGTTGAAGCTGGTCTCAAACCTGCGATCCTCCTGTTTTAGCCTCCCAAGTACTGGGATTACAGGCATGTGTCACCACACCTGGTTCATTAAGCTTTTTTAAAATTATTGTTTGAATTAGTAGTCAAGAAATTCAGAAAATTCCATTACTCTGGGATTGGTTACTGAAGCTTTATTGGTTTCTTTTGGTGGGGTCATGTTTGCCTGATTCTTCATGCATTGCTATCTGTGCATTTGAAGAAACATACTCCTCAGTTTGGGCAGGGAATGACATTTTCCTATCAGGTCCTTGGGTTGATTGGATTGATTCCAGAATCACAGTTGAGCAGGGTTGGAGCCAGTTCACATAGCTGATGCTAGGTCTGCAGCAAGGTCCAGGCTCAGTGGACCTATGACCAGTGATTTGGGTGTGTGTGATCCTGTCTGGTTCCTGGTAAACTGAACTTTTCCCAGGCCTTGGTCAGTAGGACCGGTGCTGGGACAAAGATCTGCTTCAGGATCTGAAGTTGAGTCCACAAGTGGTAGACCTATTACTAGGTGTGTGTATAGCAATAGCACCTTCCAGGTCCCTAGGAGGGCTCCTGCCAGGTCATTAGACAGGCAAGAGTGGCCTCAGTCTATGGCTGAGAGGAGCTGGAACCAAGTCACAGGGCTGCTTCTGGGTCTCCAATCAAGACTGAAGTCTGCAAGCTTCCCTCAGGGGGCACAGATAGATGTGCCTCCTGTCAGGTCCAGAGTGGGCAGGACTGCCTCCAAGTCATAGCAAGGACCAAGGTCCTCCCTGTTACCTGAGGCACTAGTGTGTGTGTGTATGTGTGACTCCCCCCAGGCCTCTATGATGCAGACTGCCACTGGTTTCCCTCAAAAATTATCTAGAGGGATGGTCATGCACTAAGGAAATGAAGGATCTGTATAGTTTACAAGTGAACAGAAGACATGTGGTGCATCATTGGGGACTTCACAGCACCAGATGATGCTGGTGGCAAGACCAAGGTCAAACACGTGTATGGCTGAATCCTCAGGGGATGGGGCTGTTTCTAGAGCTGTAGCTGGGGCCATGGTCATGAGCCTGCCATCTGGGCATGAGCCTACATTTTAAAAATGGCTCTTAGCTGGGCATGGTGGTGCATACTTGTAATCCCAGTACTTGGGAGTCTGAGACGGGAGGATCATAGGTTCGAGGCTGGCCTCAGCAACTTAGTGAGACCCTGTTTCAAATTAAATATGCCTGGGGATGTAGCTTGGAAGCAGAATGGCCCTGGGTTCAATCTCCAGTATTTAAAAAAAAAAAAGGCCCTTCTGAGTCTTGGCCTTTACCAGGGTTTTGCAACCTCCTACTTGGATCCTAAAGCTCCCAGAAAGGCACTTTTGTCCATCAGTGGCTACCAAATGATTGTTGCTAAGGGAGAATATGAGTGGCGGAACTTCCTATTCCACTATCCTGTGATGTCGTTCCCTTAGCCTCCTTCCTCCATCTAGCCCTACTCTCAGTAAGACAACACACATTCACCCAGGTAGCAATGACTAAATGATAAAAAGTTATACTGAATACTTTAATCTGGAACAAAACCAAAGGAATGCCATTCTTCTTATAGAGTTTTGTTTTATTGTCAAGCTAAAGATGAAAGTTATTGCAAGGTGGAGAAAGGCTTGCTGGGGACTGAGAGCTAGTGAAGTAGAGGTCATCTGTTCCTCCTGTTCCTAATGCCGCCCTTTGCCAACTTTCCCTTTTGTGGAGTGACAGTAGGAAACAAATATCCACAGCCTCTTCATCCAACTTCTCAGGAAAATCTTGGCATTTTCTTCTGTCTCCCATGTTCCAACTCACAATTACAACTTCAGTGGAGTAAACCTTGCAGAGAAATTGAACCAGGTCTGAGAGAAAGGACAGAAGATAGTGGACCTGTGGGTAGGAAAAAAGAAAATAGCAGGAGAATATTAAGAGGGAGACAAGAGTAGGGAGTGATTTCAGAGAGAGTTCTGGGAAAATTTCAAAAAGGGAAAATTTGGGGGAGCTAATAAGTAGGGTAGAAGTTAGGAGAAAGGGTATTTGAAAGGAAGTTTTGCTGGGCATTATCCATGTCATACCTTTTAATATTTTCCTAGACATTCACTGGTTTCGCTTAAACTTTTCTGCTAAATTGATACTTCTTTTTCTGTGACATTACCAGAAACTAGACCACAAGACATCTGGGATTTATATGAGTTACAACAGGATCATTTCTCTAGAAAACTATTTTCTACTTCTATATAAAAACTAAGAGCTGATTGTTTTTTGGGTTTTTTCCCAGTTCTAGGGATTGAACCCAGGGCCTCATATATTCTAGGCAAGTGTTCTACCACTGAGCTACATCCCCAGTCCAAGAGCTGATTTCGAACTGTGCATTTATATAGAGTTGCTCATTTCAATTGCTCACATAAAACCTGACCAAGAGTGTAATTTAAGGAGACACAACCCTGAAATAAAATATCAACTGTCATTGAGTTGGGCTTTCTCATAGACATATTTTGGTATAGCGGGAGAAGAGTATGTTCCAAAATCAGGTCAGCTCAGTTCAGCATTATCAAATGCCTAGGATGAGTCAGGCACTACCTGTGACACTCCGGGAAATAAATGTGACTGCTATATTGATACAGCATGACAAATAGTTATAATCAAAGAAAAAAATATTTTTTAAATCTCCCTCTGACATTTCAAAGTACATTCAGTAGGAAAATACAAGATAAAACTTCCAAAGCCTCTCATGAAAATGTGGCTTCTCTTTCAGCTGCCTTATGTCACCTCAGACACTGGTACCCCACGTCTACGGTTCAAGCCCCCCCTCACAGATGTTCCTGTTGGTAAAGACTCAAATGGTTCTAGGGTCTCTGGCCTACTGGACAAACACACATCCCTGGTCTCATAAAAGAGTAGTAGCTGCTTATATGTAGCTCTCTGCGTTCTGTCTCTGTCTCTCTCTCTGTCTCTCTGTCTCTCTCTCTCTCTCTCTCTCTTATCTGTTCTAGACCACGATGAACTTCTCAAATATGATTTAGATTCTAATCCATGGTGTCTCCCAGCTCATCCCAGTAGGGAGCACATAACAAGCTCTTCAAGTTAAGCTTTGTATTTTTGTATTGGGGAGAGAGAGGAGGATGTTCTCATAGAGCAGGAATTTTTTTTTTATTTCTCCAAAGAATATCTTCACAAATCTTCTCTTCCTACTCTAAACCCTTTTTATATCCTTCGTCTGAGTGAGGTGGCTAAGAATTATGGAAATGATTGTCAAAGATTCCCTTTTTAAATTCTGCATAATGATGCAGCACCTCACTCCGGCGTGCAGCATCTATTGTATCTTGGAACCTTAAAACTTTAAATTTAACATTTTATTATACAAAAATAAAAAGATGGCCCTTGCTCTTGACTAAAGGAGACACAAATGAGATCATTTCAATACAAAGTGACAAGTGTCATAATAGAGAAATGTACTGGGGAAGGTGAGGACACACAGACAGTTTCTCATACATACTGCTGCTGGTTTCCCTCAAAAATTAACTAGAGGGAAGGTCACGTGAGGGGTATGTAGCTCATAAGTGAGCAGAAAAGATGTGTGTCATTTGGGAACTTCACGCTTCAGAACAAATGCTACCGATTTGTCCCCTGGTTGTTTAAGTACCTGAGAGAACAATTGAATTATAGGTTCTTGGTAATGCTATTTAGTTAGTTAAGGTGGATAGGAAAAACTCTTTTTTTTTTTAATTTGAAAAGAGGCCCAGAAATCTTAGCAGCCAAATGCAAAAAATAGTAATCCTTTCTGAATCTGCCTAGGGAATTCTAGAACAGGGCCCGTTCTGGGGCCTAGATATTTCAGATGTCTTCACTACAGTGCCCGTGGCTTCCTAAGCATCAATAAAGGGACAGAGGACAGCTGGGTGTGAAGAGGCCCCACCCACCACACCTGCCTTCTCATTTCCTACATTCTATTTCCAATCCAATTCTGTCTTTTCCTTTGCAAGGAATAGTTCATTTCACGTTCTCAACCCTCAATCCCAACATAAAACATAGCATTATAAAATTGCAAAGAAAAATACTGAAAAAGTCCAAGAATGAGCTCGCTCTTCTAACACTACTAAGGCTGGGAAGAAGGAAGCTGTGACTAGTGAGGGCCTTGACTGTCTATGCTGCTGAGCCCTAGAATCCTAGAGACATTTCATTCGTCTGTCCAAACAGGTGCAATCTGTTTTACGTACTGAGAGAATACGGCTCCTTAAGGGCCCAGCCATATCATGGCTACGTGCTTCAGTTTAATGAGCATTTGCAATTTCATTTATTTTACCTATTGTCTCTTCGAGCCATTGAAATAGCCTATAAATTCAAATAGGTATGAATCCTAACTATGCTTTCAGACTTCTCACATCTGGAGGGAACACTCATGACCACTATTGAACCACACTTCTAATTTTTGGAAAAGATAGCTCCTATAACCAGGGACCACATTTCAGAGCAATGAAACAGAATTTTCATGCAAGAAATGCCACTTTGGCACTGACCAGGATGTTCCCAATCCAGCTAGATTCCGATTCTAATGGCAGCCCATGGAAACTTCCTCTGGATTGGCTTCCATGAGGTAGTAGGAAAATTGCCCGGATGAAGAAAGACCAGTACCTCCAGTCATTCCTGCCTCTCCTCTGGGGTCCTGGTCTGTGATGTCACTACCCCACTGGTACTTCCTGGGTTTTTCAGTTCCAGTGACTACTAGAACTGTTGTATTTTACTGAAATATGAAAAATCATTTCTGTTCCTGGTTTGGGTAGGATATACCTAAAAGGGGGAAGAAACTAAGAAACATTATAAATATAAAACTAACAGGAAGCCAGGCGTGGTGGCGCACACTTGTCATCCCAGTACTTGGGAGACTGAGACTGGAGGATCCGGGTTCGCGGCCAGCCTCAGCTACTTAGTGAGGCCCTCCGCAACTTAGTGAGACCCTGTTTCAAAATAAAGAATAAAAAATAGGGCTGGGGGTGTAGCTCGGAGGTAGAATGTCCCTGGGTTCAATCCCCAGTACCGCAAAATAATTAACTAATTAATTAAATAAATAAAACTAACAGAGCTAATTTCTCATCCTAACTTCTTAAATCTAAGTCCAGATTTGACTTAGCTGGTGCAGCTTTAAAGGTGCCGATTCTTTTTCTCATCTCTGGGCTTTTGAGAGGCAACATTAATCAGTTTCTAGACTAAGGGGGAATCGGGGAGGCACTGTTTCCAGGCCTAGTCGGTTTCTCAGTCCCTAACAGAACCTCAGGATGAGATCTTCCTCCCCTAACTGTGTTCTGCACCCCTCTGGCCTTGAGATACAATGTCCTCTGTATCCACAGTCATCCTGGTTCTTGCTGGGGGCCTTGGCCTCCTGGCAGTGGGAAAGGGAACTAACATATTTAGGATGTTTGCTTCATGTCAGGCACTGCCCTACAGACACCACGTGCATCATGAAGAAAAGTGCCAAGTGATGAAGGTAGCTCCCTTCCCGGACCTTAAATATTTCTCCGTCAAGCTCAGAAATAATGCCCTAAGCATTAAAAATATAGCAGTGGTGCCCATCAATGCCCCCAACAACTGACAGGCAATTCACAGTGTAAAGAATACTGAATTACCAAACAAATAATGTATACATAATGTAAAATTTAAAAAGACCCCTAGTGTTCCTAGTTTTACATTTCTAGATAAGTTGATCGCACCTTGACTTTTATCTCTGCCCCCTTCTGTGAGTGTGTTGGGGGGCAGCTGCCACCCCTGCTTTGCTCGTCTGGAAGGATGAGCTTCGTTGCCCTAATAGGCAGCTCGGTGCTGCTTACGCCCCAGGTTACCTTGTTCTGGCCCAGGAAATGCTTTCTCTGCTCCATCTCTTGGAGTTTTTGATATTTGGATCCCTGGACAGCCAAAGTTTTGTTTGTAACTTGTTTCTCTAACTTATTCAATATGCCTGAGGAAGATTGGTGTAAATCTTACTCCTCGGCTTTTATAGCAGCATCTAGTAGTCCCTCTAATGAACATGAAGCCTTAATGGTGGGGACTTTATTCTCTGTATATCATATTAGTGTCTACAATACCTGCTGGATATTATAGATACACCTCATATCTCACATTTCCTTTGCTCTGAGCACTCTGAAGATACGATGCCATCATTTTTCTGGCTTCCTTTGTTACTTTGGAAAGTGAGCTATTAGACTAATTGCCATTCCTTCCTAGGTAACCGATCTGTTCTCTTACTGCATTTAATATCTTTTTGGTCTTCATCTTTGCCAGTTTCAATAGGAAGCGTCTTACTGCTACTTTCTCTTTATTTTTCCTACTTGAGATTAATTGAGCCTCTTGAATCTGAAGATCTGGTTCTTTTATACTGGAAAACGTTCAGTCTTTCCCTCTTTGAAAGTTGCTTCTCTTAGCCAGGCATGGTGGCGCACACCTGTAATGCCAGTACTTGAGAGGCTGAGAGAGGAGGATCGCAGGTCTGAGGCCAGCCTCAGCAATTTAGCGGGACCTTATTTCAGAATAAAAATGGCTGGGGTGTAGCTCAGTGTTAAGAACCCCCTTAGGCTCAATCCCCAGCATCAAAAGAAAGGGAAAAAAGGGGGTGGGGGAGAAAGAAAAGAAAAAAAGTTGCTTAGTTGCATATCTTTCACTCTCTACTGTCTCTGATTAGATATAAATTGAAAGTTTTCATTTTGGTCTTTATGTGTCTTACTCACTCTTCATATTTTTAGTCTCTTTGCTTCTCTGTACTATACCGTGTGTGATTTCTTCAACTCTTACTTCTGCTTAACTAATTCTCTTTCCCAGATGTATCCTGTCTACTACTTACTCTGTCCAGTGGGTTTTAAATTTCAATTATTTATTTTTAATTTCTAGATGTCCTGTTTGGTTCTTTTTTCAAATCTTTCTGGTTAGGCTTTTTAGTCTTTCATTCTTTATTTGGGATTCCCATGTCCTTATTTATTTCACATATTAAAAAGCTTATTTTGTATTCTGTATCTAATATTTCAATATCTGAAGTCTTTATATTTCCAAATCTGCCCCTTGTTTATAACAACTCCACTCATTGTAGCTTTTTCCTTGTGTATTTTGTGATTTTTTTTTATTGTGAGCTCTTATTTGGGGGAATTTTATCTGACATTCTTTGAGGCTGGGGTGAAAAGTGCATTTCTACAGAGAATATTTGCTTTTACTTGTAATAAGCATTGGGCCTTTACCAACAGGGGCTCTTTAAAATTAATTCTTGGTTTAGAGTTTGGGACTGGAGGCATTGTGGATACAAACCTCAATCCTGCAGAATGACTGCCTTGCACATATTTATTCTCCAGTATTTTGTTTCCTTACCCAGAACTAAGACCAAATAGGGTTGTTGCCTTTTGAGGGAGAGGTCCCAGCTTATGTGAGTGTCCAATTAGCGTCCTCAGCTTGTGTGACCCCATAGCTTTGTCTCTGGTACTTGGCATGGCAAAGGCATGGCAAGACAGAGGGTTTTTGTTTTGTTTGTTTATTTGTTTTGGTACTGGGGACTGAACCCAGGGACATTCTATTTCCAAGCTCTATCCCCAGTCCTGTTTTATTTTGAAACGGGGTCTTGCTAAGTTGCTGAGGGTCTTGCTAAGTTGCTGAGGCTGGTCTTAAGCCTGTGATCCTCCTGTCTCAGCCTCCCAAGTACTGGGATTATAGGCATGTGCCACCATGCCCAGCAGACCGAAGCTTTTAATTACTGGAATACACAGATAGCCACTGTGTTCAGCACACTCTCGTTGGTCTGGATTCATGTTTTTGCTTCATTTTTAGCCCTTGCAAGTCTCCCTTATTTTTCTTGCCAGCAAAACCAAGTATTCAAAACTATGTGTGTAGGATTTAGTTTGGTTTTTATTTAGCATTTTTAAAGTATTTTTTAGTAAGGTTGTTTTTTTAAAATGATATTTACTATGCATTATTTCTGAGAGCTTAACTCTTCATTCTCTACAAAATTCCTTTTTCTTTTTTAGGGTAGATCGCTCTCTCTCTCTCTCTCTCTCTCTCTTTCTCTTTGTGGTACTTGGGAATGAACCCAAGAGCATTCTACCTCCAAGCTACACCCCCAGCCCTATTTTACTTATTTTTTTGAAACAGGGTCTTGCTAGGTTGATGAAAGTCTCACTACTTGCTGAGGCCATGCTCAAACTTGTGCTCCTCCTGTCTCAGCCTTCCAAGTACTAGGATTACAGGCCTATGGCACCACACCTGGCTGGAAGACCTCTATTCTGTACCTTATTTGTGGAGATGAATGACCAAGAGAACTCAAGTTTAGCAAGTACTCAAGCATAGCTGTTGTCAGTTAATCCCTCCTCCAAGCTCCCGTGTGTGTGTGTGTGTGTGTGTGTGTGTGTGTGTGTGTGTGTGTTACTGGGTATTGAACCCAGGGGCATTCTGCCTCATTCTACCTCCAAGCTACATCTCCAGCCCTTTTTATGTTTTGTTTTGAAACAGTCTCACTGGGTTGCTGAGAATCTCACTAAGTTGCTGAGGCTGTCCTCAGACCTGCGACCCTCCTATCCAGCCTCCCAGCCTCCCACGTACTGGGATTATGGGTGTGTGCCACTACGCCCAGCTACCAAGCTCCCCCTCGACCCCGGCCATCCAGGCTTTCTCTTATTCCCAACCCTCGGGGCATTTTGTGATAATCCATAGCATCAGCAAGATTTCTGCATACCACAATTTTTTAAAGACTGTTTTCCTTTAGAGAGGAAGATAAATGATTTCTTCCATATGTAGCTTTAAAAGTTAAGAATGTGTGGGTTCCCCTTAGTAACATAGTATGGATATTTATTCATTAATTCCATGTATTTTAGATACTATGTGCTAGACACTCTGTGGGAAGCAGTCTGTAAGGTGGAGCATTTATTCAACAAATATTATCAAGTTCCTATCATGTTCCAAGAACCTGAAGAACAGTATGAACAAAGGCATAGAACAAGAAACAGCCTGGCATACTAAGGGATCAGAGTCATGCAGAATGGATGGGGCATGGAGACGGGAGCCAGACATGGGGAAAGAGTGGAATAAAGGATTCATGAATTTGTGTAAACTCTTCTTGAACTTACATGTTTTCAACCTTTTAAAACTTTTAGGATTAATATGCATTCTTCAGTTTCTATGCTCAAATCAATATTTTATATTTTTATGTAAGTCATATCCTTTTTAAAAAAAAGAGTTTTCTGATTATATGGAAATCCTAATCAGCAAATAGAACTGAAATTGTGAATAATTTTGTATAATAGCCCTGTAGCCTATCCCTGGGTCAGCCTATCCCCTGGGTCAGTGCCAGTGTCTGTTAGAGATGGGCAGGTCTGCTGAAAGTTTAACTCAAGGGTGACTGCTGATTTAGGACAGGGAGTATCTCCCCATGCCTTGGGTACCCCTGCCCCCTAGGGATGGGCTGGCAAGGGTTGTCGTGGGCACAGGGCAGCCCCAGGGTCTGGCCTGCAGCTGGTGATGGTGGCTCAGGCAGGCCAGGCCTTCAAGGGATAGGTCTGACAGCCTGATTTCCCAGCACAGTTCTCACCAGCCTTGCGCGGCCACCCCTGCAGGGCTGTACCCGAGTCTGAAATATGAGAAGGCGGGTCCTCGCAGGTGAGAATGTGTAAGAGAACTCCTGGTAGGACTTAGGAAGACTGAACAACATATCCCCTGTTGATTTCCAGGATGCACTTGTCGGTTCTCACTGGAAAGACTTCGTGGCATTATTGAAATACAAAGAGTGACTGATAGAAGCCTGGGAGCATACAAAGATGACACTGTGCCCCATTTCAGAACCTAGAGGAACTGGACCGCCTAAGACGGGCCTATGTGCTTTGGCAGAGACCAGCTGTGGATGTGCTTGTTTCTATCTTTATTTATTTTTATTTATTTATTTTTTGTAGTACCGGGGATTGAACCCAGGGGCGTTCTACCTCCGCGCTACACCCCCGGCCCTATTTTTTATACTTTATTTTTTTGAAACCGGGTCTCATGAAGTTGTGGAGGGCCTCACTAAGTAGAGAGACAGACAGACAGACAGACAGACAGGGAGAGAGAGAGAGAGAGAGAGAGAGAGAGAGAGAGAGAGAGAGAGAGAGA